>JASPKP010004477.1:5000-17582 GCA_030674155.1 Stramonita haemastoma | reverse complement strand
TGGGGGTATTTTTCCTTTTTTTTTTTTTTTACAGAATTGGAAGACTTTTTTCCCCCCGAAAGTATCCATTGTTTACATACCTTTTCTCTGAATCTGTGGCATATGAGGTAGGAAGGAGACTGAAGAGCAAGGCTGATCTTCCCCCTCATGGGGGAGGGGGTTTTGCTGGCAGGGATTTTTTCAATGTTGAGGTTTGTTGGTCCTTGATGTTGGGGTTTTTGTGGTGGCCCTTGATTTTAAAGGGTTCGTCTTTCCTTTGAGTTTGTGGGGCCCTTGTGTTGGGGTTTTTTGTGTCCTTGAGTTGGGGTTTTGGGGTCCTTGAGGGGTTGGGTTTTTTATTTGGTTTATGTTGGGGTTTTTTTGGGCCCTTTGATTTTGGGGTTTATGGGGTCCTTGATGTTGGGGTTTGTCTTTCCGTGTTGGGGTTTTTTTCCGGCCTTGATGTTAGGTTTGTGGGTCATTTGAAATTTTAACTTGGGTTGGGACAGGTTGCCATGGCAGGTCCCTCCACCCATTTTACCTGAACAAAAAAACCCACTAATTCATGGGTGGGTAAAAATTATACACGATTTTTGTTTAATCTCAAAGTAGAAAATTTTACACCCATGTTATACAATACAGTTTTACTCTTTTCATTCTAAAGCAGTGTAAAATAATTTCACAATGAACTGAATTCAAATAAATTAAAATTGAATTGAATACCACTTCTTTCACGCATTTTTACTCCCGGGAATTTGGGCTTCTCTCTCAGGGTGAGTACTTTTCCACAAGACGTCCACCCAAAAAATTTTCCTTTTTTAAAGTGTTTAGTTTCCCTAAAAAGGGGTTAAAGTTTCGGAGAAGCTTCGGTGCGTGGGTTTTTATCCCGGTTTCCTGGGCCCTTTTTAACCCTGGAAAAGTATACCCCCCTATGGAAGTTTCGCAGGGATAACCCCACCAACCCCCACCAAACAGATGGACCTTTTACACAGGGGGGGTGAGAAAAACCGCAGTCCTTTTAAGGGACAGCATAGGGAATTTATCAACGAACTTTTAATTTTTCGAAAACAAACCAAACCCAAAACTAGGCCACACCCCGGCATTTCCCCTATAGAAGGCAAAATTCAAAACAAAAATTTTGTTCCCTCTTCCGGGGGGGGCCCTTTGGGCGGTTTGGAACGGATGTAAAAAAAAAAAAAAACCCCAAAAAAAAAACAAAAACACAAAAAACCCCATCAACGGGTGGTTTTAGACATCTTTCTTTGGGGAAAAAACCTTAGCTCACAAAAATTGCATATGAAAAATTTATTTCAGTCAATTTACGTAACTCGGGAAAAAAAAAAAAATTTAAAGATGATAAAATTCACAATTACCCCAGGCAATTCACAAAACCCCCTCGTTCCATTTAAAAAATTTTGTCATTCTCTTGTGATCACACAAAAAGCTCTACTAAACTTTCAGCAAGAAATGCAAAAATGTCTTAAAACACAAAATGTCCCTTTGCACCTGTTGAAGAAAATGCTTGCCTGCCCACATTTAATATTAGTCGTTTTTCCAAAATACTTTTTCTATTTCCAATTCAAAGCACTATTTGACGATATTGAAAAAGAAAAAAAATCAGCTGTAGGAAGAAGGGGGGCATCTCGACATCTTTTCCCCTTTCAAGCATTAACATAATTATGAGTAAGGTTTGCGCTTCTTTTTTTTTAGGGGGGGGGGGGGGGGTTGGGGAGGGGTTAAATCCAACCCACTGAAAACCTTCCCTTTAAAACTTTCTTTTAAAGTCCTAATCAAAAAACAAAACTTTTTTTTTTTTTTTTTTTTTTTTGGGGGGGTTTGGGTTTTGTGGGTTTTGTGGTGGTGGGGTTTTTGTTGTGGTGTGTGTGTGTGTTTTTTGTGTGTGTGTTTGGTGTGGGTTTTTTGGTGTGTTTTTTTTTTTTAGGGGGGGGGAAAACCGCGGAAACGCAAATTCCGAGTTTTTGGAATCTACTTCCGCGAAAAAAAAAATTTATCCCCAAAAAAAAATCGTGGAGCAAAAAAATTTTTCACCGGGTGTGGCGTAGGTCTACTGTTAAAGCCCCGGGGCAAACAGGAATCGTTTGCAAACTTGTCTGCCCCTAAGGTCCTAATGTTGCCGAACCGGAACGCGCAACGCGTACTAACGCATACCAGAATGACCTATTCATTTGTTTTTTAGGGGGGGCTTTTTCGGAATCCGCATTTTTTTTTTAACTTTGCCCAAAATAATCTACCATGCGCCCTAGGAAGTTTGGGCACGCGTATTTAACAGTCCCGTTGCAACCCCAGCGGTGGTCATTACGTTGTTTCCCACAGGATGGCAAGATTCACAGATTAGCACTGCAATCCACAATGCAGCCAGCTGGTCTGACGTCATTTTCCTATTCATTTACGTCATTACGTCATTTTCCAAGAAGCCTTGAACTCCTGACACACCTGACGTCATCGTGACAGATCTATTGAGTAGCTCTATAGCAGAAGCCGTGACCCAGCAGAGAGCTGGTAGACCAAAAAGTTTGGGAGGGGTTTGAGAGGTTTCCAGATCTGGCTAGACAAGTAGCCCGGGCTTCAGAACAGCATGTGATATTGGCTGTGTATAAAAAGAAAAAACAAAAAAAAAACTGGAAAGAACAATGCCTTTGAACATCACAAAAACGATGGTGATCACCAGGAGGCTGTACAAAATGAAATTCTTCAGAAAGAGGTCGATCATTCACACACACACACACACACACACACACACACTCTGTCTCTCTGTCTCTCTTTTAGGTTGGACTTTTATATTGGCTTTCACGTGTCTTCTCATCTAGATCTAGATAATATACATATGATCTCTCTCTTTCCAACTGTGAAAGTGGAAAATCAACATTGACTTTGACCCCCACCCCCTCTCTCTCTCTTTCTCTCTCTCCCACACACCACACACAACACACACACACACACACACACACACACACACACACACACTTCTCTCTCTCTCTGTGTCTCTATCTCTGTCTCTGTCTCTCTCTCATTTTCTCCACCTCTCCCTGTCTCTTACACACACAGACACAGACACACACACACACACACACACACACACACACACACACACACACACCTCCCCTCCCCCCCCCCCCACCCCCCTCTTTCTTTCTCTCTGTTTCTCTGTCTATGTGTGTCTGTACTTTCTCTTTCTTCCTCTATCTGCATTAGTCCATATTTGTCTAAAAATATACTCATTCTTGCTATGTGATTACTTGGGTGTAGAACCTCCTTTAGATTGAAAAAATGACAGAAAAAGTCCTACTTGGAGAGCTTATTTTAGGGCAAAAATTGCTTAGTATCAGGAACTGAAATTAGTTCAAGGAGAGTCCATTAAACGGGCTAGAATTGTTGAAAGATCTTCAGCTTCAGGGGGCGTTGCACCCTGACCCCCACAAGGGGCTCTGCCCCTTGACCCCGCCAGGGGCAATGCCCCCTGGACCCCCCCGACTTTTCAGAGTTTTTTGACTCAGTCAATTCCCACCTCTGGTGTGTGTGTGTGTGTGTGTGTGTGTAGTAGTAGTAGTAGTAGTAGTAGTAGTAGTAGTAGTAGTAGTAGTAGTAGTAGTAGTAGTAGTAGTCTTCAATTTTAGGTCCTTCCACATAAAGTGATACCGTGGGGGGGGGGGGGGGCATAAAAAAAGATAAATGGAATCAAAGATGGGAAATATATGCAAATATAGCAATAATATAAAAAAAAACACAAACACACAATAAACATATAAAATAATAATACTAATAAATATCAAAATTTTGATAAACTAAAAGAGAGAAAGGGAGAGAAAGACAAGGATAATGATGGGGGATATATGCATTAAGGTATATACTTAAATATTTATTTTTTATTTTAAAAAGGAAATCTGGTGTGGTGTGTGTGTGTGTGTGTGTGTGTGTGTGTGTGTGTGTGTGTGTGTGTGTGTGTGTGTCTTTGAAGGATGCGTATTCGTGACAGTACCAAACCATTTTGGTTCACGACACAGCTGTTTCAATCAGTTTTCAAAACCACAGAATAGGCCTGGTTGGTTTATGACACAACTACACTAGATCATACTCTCAGCCCGGGTCCTTGTGAATGCGTCAAGGTGAATGCGTCAAATCAGCTCGCTGCACTCAAGATTAACATTTCTTGTCAGCATTTGTCATGAAATTCACAAAGCAGGGATTTCCCCCTAAGTTTTAAAATAAATAAGGAAGATTAAAGGCCCGAAACACTTGTTTGAAAGGGGCTTCTCCTCTGAGGACTCTCTGCTGCCGTGCTCTACGCCAGTTTCTTACCACTATCCATACCAAATGGCCTACTTACTAAGTAGCTACTTCTAAATAAAAATTACTCACCAGTGCTGCTCTTCATCATAGTCTTTCTATAAAAAAGACAAAGGCAAAAACGATGATGTTCAAAATCCCACATTTTGCTTTCCCAGCTGTTCAAGTGGTCCACACTGCATGCAGATGTCAGGCCGTTTGAAATGGCAAGAGAAAAAAAAAGAAAAGAAAGAAACAAATCAACTCATCAGAACTCACAACAGAGACACGATTTGCACGTGTGTGTTGTGTCGCTAAATGTTTTTCTGTCCATAGCTGGAGTAAGACCTTCAATTGCAAAAACCTGGTCTTAACAATGTAACTGGAAATTATTTCTAAAACTGCCGGGCACTTCGTTTTCTATCAATACACTTGAAAAACCCACCCAAAATGATGGCCATAAAAAGATACTTTATATAAGATAAAAGCTATGTGGAGACTGCAAACTCAAAACGTGTACAAGACTCCTTGACTTACCCAGGACAATCTGTTGTTCTATTGATATGCACCTTCACAAGAAGAATTTCAGATTTAGATTCGTTTGTCTTGTAATTTGCAGTCTGTGCATTGACAGCCCATCTGGTAAAGGAAAGGGGAGGTTGTTTCAAAACCCAGGGAGAAGTTTCTTGCCTCTCTTGAGCATATTCATTTCAGGATAAAGACCACTTTACGACACAACACATGCACAACAATGTTCAGTTCATGGTATTGTTCAGCTACTCACGAATGTTTTACCTTTGGGTTTTTCTGTGGATGTGTAGGCTACTTTCAGCAATGTTCCTGCTGACTGTTTGTCTGTCTCTGTCTCATACATATCAGAGCATTTTATGCATGTATTCAGTAGGGGGGGGGGGGGGGGGGGTGCGTGCTGCTGCGTGTGTTTGCGCGCGCGTGTGTATGTGCGTGCGTGCGTACATGTGTTGTTAGGACAGTACGCGTCAGTACAACATGACAATTTATGTGCTGAAGAGGAAAAATGAAATAAAAAAATTAATGATGCTGAAGCAGATCTCTTAGAAAACAAAACCACTCAAACAAAGAAACCAGATCTTAGGCGTATATAAAGAAATGACTGCATCTTAGGCCCAGTGCATTCGTCTGTATCTACACCTCGTATCATGTTTAAGAGCACATTGCCCAGAATACCTACAGGCGTACTGGTCATACGTCTGAAAGTGCGCCCATAAATGATCCTAATCATTATCATGTTGCTTTGAACTTTTGGACCGCAGTGCTATTCTATTTTTTGTGTGTTCGTGTGGCAACTGCCCTGCGCTGAGCTGTGCTGTGGCGCATCAGTTGTATATTTTCATTAATATTATGTGTAATACTATGTATTGTTGCCTACACTTTACCAGCTTTCGTTCCGACAGACTTGCTAGATTCAAGCCAGGCTGTTCTCTTTGTGGCTGTGGTATCACCACAAGAACAGCACCACCCATATTAAAGATGTTAGTAAAGTGTGTATGCCTACAGTAGAAAACTCTCTTGGTGCCGTGGGCTCTGCTACTGCACAAAAGTCGGGGTAGGATGGGACTCCAACCGGCCTTTTGTCACATCTTATTTATCTGCCCCTTATTTTTGAGGGTGTGTATGGGCAGGCACGCCTGTATTTGTGACACTGCACCACATAAGGAGTGGCATTGCACCAGAGGTCAGTTTTTAGTTATTGGCGTGTTATTAATTTGCAATAAAATGGCTATACAATAACAAAAAAACAAATTGAAAATTGGACAGTTCTATCAAGTTATTACAACTGCAGGAAATGGCAAAATGAGAAATTGACAAGTTGGTAGGTGGCCAGAATGAGGACTTGGCTATTTTCAAAACACGTTTAAAGACAAAAGGAAAAATTATGACTTCATATTTCACTTCAAAGTAAAATAAGTGCTAGAGTTTTTATAATCAATTTAAAAAAAATCTCAAAATCCACAACCTCCCCACCTGCCCAAAATGTCCCCTAGCAGAAAAGTGGTTATGTGCTAAGCGACTCATTTCGTGGTGGAGCGTCACTTTGTTTACGTGTGTGGCTAGGCCCTTCCTGTGTTGTCATGCATCATATTGTGATTATGATTGATATTATGTGTTATATTATGTTTGTTGCGCAAACTGGACCAGCATTTGTTCCGACGAACATGCTGTATTCCGCGTCCTTGGGGCTGTAGTATTGCCACAAAAGCAGCGCCACTCATATCAAAGATCTAGTAAAGTCTTTGTGCCTACAGTAGATCACTCTCTGGTGCTGTAGGAGTCTGTTACTGCGCAAAAGTTGGGGTATGATGGGACTGAAAAAACACCGTTTGTCACATCTTCTCTAGATGTATATGTGGCTTGTTTGTGAGGGTGTGTATGCGTGTGCCCTAGCATGTGTTTATTATTGCCGTGTGGTGTTGTGTGTGTGTGTGTGTGTGTTCGCGTGTGAATACGACCCTACACTGTGCTGTGGTGCAATTAATTTAGTCAATATTTTTGTACACCTGCATATTGTTGTATACACATAACTGAGTGGACGTATTTGATGTCCAATCTTGTTTGCACTGGAAACACGGCACAATCATACAGTTTGGGATGCGATTTTTATACAGAGTTTGTGTAATGTACATTCCACCGTGAAGTCGAATTGCATGCCAATAGCAACATACCCAAGAAAACAGAGCATCGACAATTCACAGGTGTGTCTCTAAATAGAAACATGACGCTCTGATTGTCGCCCCTGATCACATGGAGATAATCTACTTACCCACCCCACCACACACACACACCATACACACACACACACACAACAATAATATATATAAATATATAATATATATATATAAATATATATATATAGCATGGTGTGCATGTATGTATACACATGTGATTGTGTGTGTGCGTGCTTATGTGCATACATACACACATTCAATGATTCATATAGAACGCTTGTATAATTTTTATTTGTTCGCTGGTGCTGTGTGTTTGAGTGTATGTGTGTACGTGTGTACGTGTGGTGTGCTTGAATATGTGTGCGTTCATGCCTGTGTGTATGTGTTATGAGTTAGTGTGGTGTGTGTGTGCGCGCCGCGCGGGTGTGCGTGTGTGTGTGTGTGTGGAGTGTGAGTGGGTGTGTGTTGTGTGTTTTTAGTGTGTGTGCGTGCACCTTTGACTGTCTCTGCATATGATACAAGAAATAAAACGAACAAACAAAGAAAGAAACAACAACAACAACAATCACCTCCACCCCTTAAAAATAAAGAATCTGAAAGAACCCAACTTTACGTCCAATAGTTTCATCTGTCCCTTGTCAGTCCTAAGCCCAATTGCAAACCCACATGCATTTGTTTATCATGGAAAGGGAACTGAACAACTCAAACTAAAACAAGAAAAAATACAAAAGTTTGCCAAGAAAGCTTCTTACTAAATTTTATTTATTTCCAGCATAATCGCTTATTAAGCAATATTTTGTCCAAATGACATTAATTCAAACGTTATATTGCGCAAATTGCACACTGTAAAGATGAGTACTATTATATTTCGACTTTGTTTTATAAACAAGAACTTAAACAAACTATGGTATCAAAAGTCCTTAATTTTAAACATTACCAGCAGTCCTCTTCCTGTGCAAACGCAGATGAAAATGGAAGTCTAAAAAATTATGTCTCCCTGTATAGTTCCTCTGTAAACAGGATGTCGCTGCCACATCCCTCTGATATTAGATGACAGACTAGGATTTACAGAACCCCCTCTTTCGCAATCGCCAGCAGTAATCATGTACAATTGGCCGGTTTGTGCAGGGTCAAAACAATGTAGCCTGTAGCCACTTTGCCTCTACCTGCTTCAATCATCCCCAGATAGACATTTTGGGGAGGAAAATTGAAATCAGAAGTAGATGAATTTGCATTGCCAGTGGCGGCTATCGTGTTCTGGGCATTCCAGGCAGGGTTGGGATGGGTGAGAACTTTGATAAACCGAAATGGTTTTTGTAAATAACTACTTAAAAATCAATCACAGCCACATGGTTTATTGTAACAGTAAAGTATATGCTATAAAGAGTCTCCACATAGTAAAAATGGAAAAAGTGAAAAAATGGCCGATAGCCGCTTCTGGCAGGCAACCCTCGATATAATATATAATAATATAATATACAATATAATATAAATATCTCTCTCTGTGTGTCTCTGTCTCTGTCTCTCTCTGTCTCTCTGTCTGTCTCTCTCTCTCTGTAGTATATAAAAGAATGAATAAAATAAATAATGAATGAATAAAATAGTATGTAAATGCTTGCTCTGTTACCCTTGAAAAATAAAGATTATTCAGTTCAATTCAATTCAATTCAATTCAATTCAATTCAATTCAATTTCAATCTCTCTCTCTCTCTCTCTCTCTCATCTCTCTCTCTCTCATCTCTCTCTCTCTCTCCTCTCCTCTCTCCTCTCTCTCTCTCTTCTCTCTCTCTCTCTCTCTCTCTCTCCTCTCTCTCACACACACACACACATACACACACACAACCTCCACCCACACACACACACACACACAACACACACAAACCCCTAGTCTCTCTCACCCACCCACCCAACACACACACATACACACACACCACACACACACACACAACACACAACACACACACACACACACACACACACACACACCACACAACACACAACACACACACACACACAAACACACAACAACACACACACACACACACACACACACACACACACCACACACACACACACACACACAAACACACACAACACACACACACACACACACGAACACGAACACGAACACACACACACACACAACACACACACACACACACACACACACACACACACACACCACACACACACACACACACACACACACACCACACCTCTCTCTCTTTTTTTTGGACATCGCACCTCACGACCTAGGTGGTGTATACACACATGTATGGAAATGAGGTGCGAGGTTGGAGCAGTGGCTATAATAATGGATGATGCGTTCGTGTCTCGCTCCAATCTCATTCTTCTTTCTAGTGTGTCTGCAGGCTGATACCCTCTCTCTCTCTCTCTCTCTCTCGCTCTCTCTCCTCTCTCTCTCTCTCTCATCTCATCTCCTCTCTCTCTCTCTCTCCTCTCTCTCTCTCTCTCTCTCTCCTCTCTCTCTCTCTCTCTCTCTCCTCTCTCTCTCTCTCTCTCTCTCTCCCTCCCTCCCCTCCCTCCCCTCCCCTCCCCTCCCACACCTCCCCCCTCCCTCAATCCTCCTCCTCCTCCTTCTTCTCCTTCTCCTCTCCCAGGCAAATCCTAGAGTCTCCTGGGTGCCGTCTGTAGGGTGTGTGTGTGTTGTGTGGTGTGTGTGTGTGTGTGTGTGTGTGTGTGTGTGTGTGTTGTGTGTGTGGTGTGTGTGTACGTGTGTGTGTGTGTGTACGTGTACGTGTGTGTCGTGTATGTGTATGTGATGTGTCTATATGTGGGATGGGGTATGTGTGTTATTTACTTAGTTATTTCTTCTTTTATAACGGGGTTAATAATTATGTATGTGTGTTTATTTTTGGTTTTTTTTTCTGTTTTTTCTTTCTTTCTTTTGTTTGCTTTGGGGTTTTTGTTGTTGTTTTGTTGGGGGGGGGGGGTTTGTTGGGGAGGGAGGGGAGTAGGGCAGGAGACTGCACCAAGAAAGCTGGAAATAGACAAGAAGGGGTTACAGGAAGAAAAAAAAAAGGAAAAAGGCAGAAACAAAGAGAGCGATAGAAAAGAGGGAATTTCCAGCACATAATTTTCAGGTTAGGAATAGTTTATATGACAGGTACCCCTGGTATCTCCAAGGAATACTTATACATACATACATACAACAATACATACTTACATACATGCATACATACATACATACATACATACATACATACATACATGCATACATACATGCATACATACATCATACATACATACATCATACATACATGGCATACATACATACATACATGCATACATACATACATACATGCATACATACATGCATACATACATGCATACATACATACATGCAACATACATGCATACATACATACATACATACATCATACATACATCATACATACATGCATACATACATACATACATACATACATACATACATACATACATACATACATACATACATACATACATACATACATCATCATCATGCATGCATGCATGCATCATGCATGCATACATACATCATGCATACAACATACATACATACATACATACATACAACATACATACATACATACATACATACATACATACATACATATACATATCATCATACATCATACATCATCATGATACATACTCATCATCATTACATACATACATCATACATCATTACATACATACATATCATAATACATACATCATACATACATACATACATACATACATCATCATCATACATCATTCATCATCATCATGCATTACCATTACATACATCCATACATTACATCTATATACATCCATACATACATACATACATACATACATACATACATACATACATACATACATACATGCATACATACATGCATGCATGCATACATGCATGCATACATACATACATCCATACATACATACATACATACATGCATACATGCATACATACATACATACATACATACATACATACATACATACATACATACATACATACATACATACATACATTCATTTATCATTCATTCATTCATTCATTCATTCATTCATTCATTCATTCATTCATGTATTCATTTATTCATTCTTTCGTTCATATTCATTCATTCCTTTATTCATTCATATCATTCATTCATTCAACCAATCCTTCCTTCCTCCTTCCTTCATTCATTCATTCATTCAATTCATTCATTCATCATTCACTTTATTGCCTTTCTTCCTTTTTTTTGTTCAGTTCATTTCTTTACCTATTTTGTCAATATTTCAGTCTGTGTAAATGATTTCAACATTACAAAACAAGAATCTGTCCACTGATTTCATGATCAACACTACAAAGCAAGGATCTATGCACTGATTTCGCTACCAATCAAGGATCTATGCACTGATTTCACTACACAACACTACAAAGCAAGGATCTATGCACTGATTTCGCTACCAATCAAGGATCTGTGCACTGATTTCGTTACCAATCAAGGATCTGTGCACTGAGTTCACTCACACTACAAATCAAGGATCTGTGCACTGATTTCACTACACAACACTACAAAGCAAGGATCTATGCACTGATTTCGCTACCAATCAAGATCTTGCACTGATTTCGCTACCAATCAAGGATCTATGCACTGATTTCACTACACAACACTACCAATCAAGGATCTATGCACTGATTTCGCTACACAACACTACCAATCAAGGATCTGTGCACTGATTTCGCTACCAATCAAGGATCTATGCACTGATTTCACTACACAACACTACAAAGCAAGGATCTATGCACTGATTTCGCTACCAATCAAGGATCTATGCACTGATTTCGCTACCAATCAAGGATCTGTGCACTGATTTCACTACACAACACTACAAAGCAAGAATCTGTATCTGTGCGCTGATTTCCTAAACACTACAAAGCAAGGATCTATGCACTGATTTCTTAAACACCACTACAAAACAAGGATCTATGCACTGATTTCTTAAACAACATACAAGCAAGGATCTATGCACTGATTTTTTCACACTACAAACAAGGATATGTCTACTGATTTTTAAATAACACTACAAAGCAAGGATCTAGGCACTGATTTCTTATCAACACTACAAAGCAAAGATCTATGCACTGATTTCACTAACAACACTACAAAGCAAGGATCTTGACTGATTTCTCTACAAAACAAAAGACTATGCACTGATTTCATAACAACACTACAAAAACAAGGATCTGTGCACTGATTCATAATCATCACTACAAAGCAAGGATCTATGCACTGATTTCTTAATCAGCACTACAAAGCAAGATCTATGCACTGATTTTTAAACAACATTACAAAGCAAGGACATGCACTGATTTCGTTATCAACATTACAAAGCAAAGATCTATGCACTGATTTCATAATCAACATTACAAAGCAAGGATCTATGCACTGATTTCATAATCACATCAAAACAAACGGATTTATCACGATTCTTACACTTACAAAGCAAGGTCTATGCACTGATTTCATAATCAACATTACAAAGCAAGATCACACTGATCATTCAATACAAGCAAAGATCTATGCACTGATTTCATTATCAACATTACAAAGCAAAGATCTATGCACTGATT
>JASPKP010004476.1:10000-17583 GCA_030674155.1 Stramonita haemastoma | reverse complement strand
CCCCATCAAGGAGTCGGCGAAGCACCTGCCTTCGGATGCCTTGGTTACACGGCCGAACTGGGTGCTTTTGTCTTGCCCCCCTGCAACTGATCCGGCAATTGGGAACGAAAGACTTCTTGGTCTGTGGGGACGGGCTCTCTGCTCTGGAGGCTAATTGCTTGTAGGAATATAAACCACCCTAGGATACAGAGTTTCTGCGAACTGTAAACTTCCCTTCAGACGGGACGGGTGTGACGTGGTTTTGGTGTGGATCTTGGGCACGTTGGCATTCGGGGCAACGAAACGGTTGACCGACTTGCCAGGTGTGCCACGGAGCAGGAGGTTTCTGGGTCCACGGGGGCCGTTCACAGATCTCAAACCAAGAAGCCAACAATATGCGCACTCCTCCTCTGGCAGGAGAAATGAAACGCGAGACGGACAACAAACTTTTAAAGATCTTTTGGGCTTCTTTCGCAACATGACATAGCTTCTCTTGTGCGTCTTGGGTGCCTTGGGAGAGAAGGCTTATGTCGTCTGCAAAGTCCAGGTCTTCCAGCTGCCTTGTGAAGTTCCACTGTATGCCAGTTCTCCTGCCTGCTGTGATCTGTCGCATTATCCAGTCAACCACCAACAGGAAGATGGCTGGCGACAACAGACAGCCCTGGCAAACGCCGATTCTTAGGGAGAAGGGTTCCGTCAATTTCCCATCATGGATGATTTGACAGGTGGCATCCTCATAGAGCTGTTGGATGATGGTGATGAACTTTGGTGGGAAGCCATAGTGGTGCATCAGTTTCCAGATGACATCTCTTTCGACGCTGTCAAATGCCTTCTGGAAGTCGACAAAGACTGAATACAAGGGGGTCTGCCACTCCAGGGTCTGCTCGATGATGATGCGCATTGTGGCGATCTGATCTGTGCATGATCTGTCTTGTCGGAAGCCTGCCTGTTCATCCCTGAGTGTCTTGTCTAGTGCCGTCTTCAGTCTTTCTAAGATTATTTTCCTCAGCACTTTCCCTGGGATAGACAGCAGCATGATTCCTCTCCAGTTGTTGCAGGATGACAGGTTCCCTTCCTTTGGCAGTTTCACGAGGTAGCCTTTCTTCCAGTCTTCTGGCACACTCTCTTGTTCCCAGACCTTGTGTAGGAGTGGATGCATCATATCCGTTGAAGTCTGGATCAATGAAACATATCAAGTCAATATTTGTCAAAACAATCAATTTCAGGCAAAACTCGATCTTCTACATTCCAACTTGCAGAGTATACAAAAAAAGTGAAAAAAGGAAGAGAGAGAGAGAGAGAGAGAGAGAGAGAGAGAGAGAGAGAGAGAGAGAGAGAGAGAGAGAGAGAGAGAGAGAGAGAGAGAGAGAGAGAGAGAGAGAGAGAGAGAGAGAGAGAGAGAGAGAGAGAGAGAGAGAGAGCATCTTCAGATTCAATCCTTACCAATTAACATAATATGACGAAACACCCCACAAAACCCTTCTTTTAAAGAAATGATCGATTAAACATATCAAGTCAATGTCTGTCAAAAGAATTCATTTGAGGGTAAACATGATCTTCTACATTCCATCTTACTTAGAGACAGTAAAAACTTAATTTCAGGCAAAACACGACATCATATATTCCAACTTACTTTGCATACACACATACATTTGCGCAGAGAAACGTTTTGAATCAAGAAAATGCATTAGACATATCACAATTTTCATCAATAAGGGTTTATGTGAATGTAGCAACATCAAGTTTAGGAGTATATTCAACCCAGACATGTTCACTCAGTTTACTTGTAAGCCCAGCTGTGCTATACACCCAAAAGGATACATGTGGTGCTGCCTGGGGCCGGCCAGTCTCCTAGCTGGTATCCTCATTGACCTCCTCGTCATCGGCGTCTGAGGCTGAGAGACAGGCATCCTCTGCCTGACCTGTCACCTCTGGATGGTGATCAGCATCTGTCACTGAGGCAGGGGCAGGCTGCGGAAGACGGAACATGGCGTCGAGTCGGGTCTGGGCTGGGGGTGTCCTGCCTCGTCCTCTTCCGAGGCCTCGGGGAGTACCGGAGCTGGAAAGGGAAGGGGCGTTCTTCTTCCCCAACTGCTTGGAGGAGTCTGCCTCTGCCTGGGTGTTGTGACGCCTGGCCGCTTCCCCGTCCTCTGCCAGCCCTCGTGTGCGCAGGTTGTACTTGCGGTGTGGCAGGCTGGCCCTGTTGCTGTAGCCAGTGCCAGTGCCTCCCTGTGCAGGTGGCACGTCAGCTGACCCTGGCTGTTGCTGCCTGCAGTCACTGGTCCCGCCTCCTCTCTCCCGTCTCTGGGTCTGCCGGTCCCTGCCAGTCTGATGTTGCCTTCTGGCAGTGCTGAGTGGCTTGTCTCTTGATGGAACTGAGAGAGGGAAGTCTTCCACAGGAAGCAGAAAATCTGCTGGTCTGTTGCCATGCTGCAGTAAGTGGCTCTTCTCTCCTGATTTGTTCTTTCCTGTCTTTTCTGTTCCTCCTTTGTCTGTAGTCACTACTTCCTGGGTGTCTGTATCATCTTTCCTGTCTTTTCTGTTCCTCCTTTGTCTGTAGTCACTACTTGCTGGGTGTCTGTATCATCTTTCCCGTCTTTTCTGTTCCTCCTTTGTCTGTAGTCACTACTTGCTGGGTGTCTGTGTCATCTTTTCTGTCTTTTCTGTTGCTCCTTTCTCTGTAGTCACTACTTGCTGGGTGTCTGTATCACACTATTGCACTGCATCCTCTGTGATGAGTTTGTCAAAGCGCAGTTTTGCAGCCTGTCCCTTTTCTTGTAGATCCCACTGAATGTTAGTCAAGTCAAGTCAAGTCAAAGTCAAGTCAAAAACACTTTAATCATCCCTGAAGGGCAATTACAATACTGACAGGCATATTGCTACAAATTCATAATCAAACACACGAAGGAGCTACATTTCTTTTTTGTTCAAACATTATATAACTTCAAATAAAATGTCACAAACACTCACACTCTACGCGCGCGCGCTTGCACACACGCAAACACACGCATACACACACACCAATGTTTAGATACAATGTTCTTAAAAACCATTGACTAGAAAAGACATATGATCACCATTATTTACACATTATACGCACGCGTTCACACCCGCACATATACATGCATACACACACACACACACACGCTCCCCTCCTCCCCATACAATCCACACCCACCTGCCCCCACACTCACACATACACACACGCTCCCCCTCCCCCTATGCATACACACACCACCACCCCACCCGTCCCCCCCCCCCCCCCCACACACGCACATAATTGGTAGAAGACATGTGAATTTACAAGCAATTCAAAAAATAAAAATAAAAAAATAAAATAAAATAAAGCCAAAAATAAGACATACTTATTTTATGGGTACATATGCATGTATGTGTACACCTGTATGCATTGGCTACATACATAACAGTGGCAGGTAAGTAATTCAGAGAAGCTTATCCACACACACACACACACACACACACACACACACACACACACACACACACACACACACACACACACACACACACACACACACACACACACACGAGCAAACAAACAAACAAACAAACAAAAACAAAAACAAACAACCTCAGTCAGTGTTATTATGAGTTTAGAACTCGGATAGCTACTGGCACAAAGGAATTCCTTTTTCTGTTTGTTTTGCTGTTGTGGCATTGAAAACGACGTCCTGAAGGCAACAATTGAAATTCTGAAAACAGAGCGTGGGAGGAATCGGCCAAAATGGCTCTTGCTTTACGTACAAGCTGCTGATTACAAAACGACCTGAGGTCTCTTTGTTCTTCTCCGATAATTTTAGAGCAGATTCTCACAATTCTCTGAAGACCATTCTTGTTCTTAATGCTAAGGTTATTGTACCAGCAAATGAAAGCAAAACTTAAAACGCTCTCTATATAAGACTTGTAGAACAAAGAAAGAATCTTTTTGTCGACAAAAAGGATGTAACATCCTCTGCTTTTGTTGGACAAAGACTGATATATCTTCCCTGATGCAAACGTCACCGTAATGCTTTGATTTGTTCAGTTTATGGGCTTGTTTTTTTTTCACCACAATGGCCTTCCCAGTGCTGTGGGCACGCTCCACAAAGATTCCCTGGTCAATGCCCAATCCCTCCTCTATGACATTCTTGACCAGCATTTTGCTTTCCGCCCACGATGTTTTGTGTGGGAGACCAAAAAAAAGGAGGTTGTTGCGCCGACTTTGGTTGTCTAAATAGTCGCATATATTCTAGAGGTGGCGTACTAAGCCCTTCAGTTCCACATTTTCTGTCCGTAACTCCTGACACAGCTTTTGCATGTGGTGCACATGACCAGCCAGTTGACTCTGCCTCTCTTCTCTCCCTTGCAGTCGGCGATCGATCTTGTTTTCCACTGTGATCAGCGTCTCCTGGATTAACTCTCCTTGGCGTTGGTTCACGTTTCCCATTCTGGTCACAGCGTCCTTCACCCCAGCTATCTCCTGGTGAAGGAGGGACATAGGGGAATCCCAGTCCTGGTCTGTTCTTTCAGTACTAGAGCTGGTGGGAGAGTCTCCTGCTTCTGCCTTTCTTCCTGTTGTTGGCCCTGGGTTTGGTTCTACATCTCCACATTGGGGCAAGAGGCTTGTGATGAAAAAAGCCGTGCTAACACCACAGACGCCGATACGCAGGCCTCCATTCAGACAGATTCTGAGCCTGTGTCCACGGCTGTGACTGGCACTGGCACTGTAGTTGGCACAGGCAAGCATCAGAAAAGATCGCTTGACCTGTTCCATGGAGTCACAGACAGAACGGAAACAGCTAGCAGGAGAATGAATGAATGAATAAACGAATAAACGAATGAATGAATGAATGAATGAACGAATGATCGAATTTTATTTGACAAAAACTACAAGCCCATCAGTCAAAGGGGGCTAATTATAAAAGGCATGTTAATAATGGATGGACAGAAAAGAGGACATGAATAATAACTCGAAATCCAGACAAATATCAACAAATATTTTTAGTTATTACTTATAGAATCTGTTTGGTTCATAGTCTGCTTGCGTTTTTCTAGAGCCTGTGTTACATATATTGCTAAAGATATCAGTTTGCAGGAGATAGAGAGAGATAGATAGAGAGAGAGAGAGAGAGAGAGAGAGAGAGAGAGAGAGAGAGAGAGAGAGAGAGAGAGAGAGAGAGAGAGAGAGAGAGAGAGAGAGAGAGAGAGAGAGAGAGAGAGAGAGAGAGACAGAAGACAGACAGACAGACAGACAGACAGACAGACAGACAGACAGACAGACAGACAGAAGTAGTGAGAGAAAGAGAGAAAGGGAGAAGGAGAGAAAGAGAGCGGGGGAGAGAGAGAGAGAGAGAGAGAGAGAGAGAGAGAGAGAGAGAGAGAGAGAGAGAGAGAGAGAGAGAGAGAGAGAGAGAGAGAGAGAGAGAGAGAGAAGACAGAGACAGACAGACAGACAGACAGACAGACAGACAGACAGACAGACAGACAGACAGACAGACAGACAGACAGACAGACGAGACAGACAGACAGAGAGACAGGACAGACAGAGAGAGACAGGAGACAAGAAAAGAGACAGAGAGACAGAAGAGAGAAGACAGAGAGACAGAGATAGAGAGACAGACAGAGAGACAGAGATAGAGAGACAGACAGAGAGACAGAGATAGAGAGACAGACAGAGAGACAGAGAGACAAAGACAGACAGAGAGCATAGAGAGACAGACAGACAGAGAGACGGAGAAGAGAGAGAGAGAGAGAGAGAGAGAGAGAGAGAGAGAGAGAGAGAGAGAGAGAGAGAGAGAGAGAGAGAGAGAGAGAGAGAGAGAGAGAGAGAGGAGGAGAGAGAGAGAGAGAGAGAGAGAGAGAGAGAGAGAGAGAGAGAGAGAATCATTAAAATCAAATTGGGATTTAAAGAAATCTAATAACAGCAATGATAGTAAATTAAATAACAAAACCAAGAGACAACAGAAACACTCAGAAACATAGTACAGGAAACAAGGCCAGAAAGACAATAATGATCAATCAAAAAGCACACACAGACAACTAGAATAAGAACTCTAGATCCAAATGATGATTATGATCAGAGAAAGACGCTAATGATCAAGTAGCAAAGAAGAGTACACAGCCAGTGAAGCAACTGAAAACAGCATCCCACTACCATTTATCAACAAAACAATTCATATAAAAAAAACATTTTGATAAAGCAAAGAAAGAAATTCACCAATGCCCTCATTGTGGGACAGTGTTCTATCAATAGCAAAATCCATAAAACAGATGTCCCAGATTTTTTTAAATGCATACCGTTTAAAACAATTGTATTATAATCAAACACACACACACACACACACACACGCACATACACAGACACACGCACGCACGCACGCACGCACGCAAGCACACACACACACACACACACACACAACACACACACACACACACACACACACACACACACACACACACACACACACACACACACACACACACACACACACACACACACACACACACACACACACACACACACACACACACACACACACACACACACACACACACACACACACGCTCTTGCGATCGGAACATCTTGGGCACTCGTTAATTCATGTTCCACTTTTTGTAAGAGTAGGCCATCGTGTGCCGGTGGGAACAGACGACATTTACTAAACTGCATACACACGGGGATTGGATGTAAAAAAATCACAAGTGTTTCTCCCATTATCCTCGGTATAAAAGAATGAAATAAATAAAATAAAATAAATTAACATACACATACACGCGCATACGCATGCACGCATGCACGCACGCACGCACGCACACACGCACGCACGCACGGCACCACACACACACACACACACACACACGCACGCACGCACGCACACACACACACACATCCCCCCCACACATACACACACGCACGCATGCACGCATGCACGCACACACGCACGCACGCACCACACACACACACCACACACACACACACACACACACACACACACACACACACACACACACACACACATGTAAGATAGCAAAAAAATGACAATCAGTCATATTGTCATCCAATTACTGATAATCAGGAAATCATTAACAATGACATGTTAACAAATCAAATGAAAAACCAAAACCAGTCAAACACGAAAAACTCCCCTCCTATAACCAATTCATCCCCAAAAGTCAAGACATAGCATCCTTTCACCCACAACCACACCCATCGACCCCCCCCCCCCCCCCCCCCCACACATATATATATATAATATATATATATATATATATATATATATATATATATATATATATATATATATATATCGCAACAATTCCACAAATCTTTCTTAGTATAAAACAATATTATGAATGAAGAAAAAAAATAACAACAATTAAAAAAAAATCGTACCATTAAAAAAAAATCAACCACATTAAGACCTAGCTTCCCATAAAATATTCAAACATGAAATTTTTCCAAATTGTGTTAATATCAATGAATTTCAAAGAAGTCCGAAAAGGCGTTAACACACATGTGAGTAAAATACATACAACAAGCAAACATTACAAAAAACTAAACAAAAAAAACAACAACACAAAAATACTGTCCTGATTTAGAGGAC
>JASPKP010004476.1:0-5000 GCA_030674155.1 Stramonita haemastoma | reverse complement strand
TAAGGTAAGACACGGATCCAAAAGTGGCCAAAATCATGTTTTTTTTAGAATTAAAAATTGCTGGATACATTTATGGAGATTTCCCTGTGTGAAATTAAAGAATTCAGATCATAAAATATGTCTGTAGAAACAGGTTACTCATGATTGTTACAGATAAAAAGGTTTAGGAGTTTGAAATTTTGAGTTTTGGCTTTGGCATTGGTTTTGGATTGCTTCCTGGCAACAGTGCAGAGAACTGAGTAATTCTTTGATTTTTATGCTTTACAAGCGATGCCCTTTCAATATATGGCAACACTTTTAACATGGGCTTGTAAACAAAATTTCATCAGTTTCAACCCCAGTGTCCCACCTTAAAAATCCTTTTGGTGCCTTTAAAACTTTGATCGTCACTGTTCGCGTATGCTTTTTGTTTTGTTTTTAAGCTGTGCTGCAAGGCTGTTCTGTGTTTATCCATTTACTGGTAATAAACGACTCAAATCAATTCCTTTCAACCCCAAAGAAAAAAGTATTTAGCCAGTGTGTCAGCCTATACCATGTTGTCTACCTGCCTTTTGTGTCCACATGTGGGGCCAGGGTTAAGAGTTGATACGAGTGCTAGATTTAGTGTTCGTTAACAACAGGGAAGGGTTGTCTGTCAGATGGTCGGTCTGAATGTTAGAAGAATGTGGACACAATAGCACATAGGAAAATGGTATGTAGCAATAGACATAATGGTATTTTATTCATGTTTACTATTCTACCGACCACAACGGCTATACGTATTTTGCAGTGATATGGAGCTTCAAACCAGAGTCACCTGTTCTATCGAAAAGCTGAGGCTATGCATTAGACTTCGGTGTCGCGAACATTCCGGTTCTGCTATCATTGAAAGAAGAATGAAGATTTGACATACTTTGAATCCTCGAAGTCGGAATGCAGCTACCTTAATGGTTGGCAAAAACGGTTGCATATGCACCACACTGACTATTGGTTAACCTCGGAGCTCTAGCCTAGGAACTAAAAAAAAATCCAAGAAAAATTATCTAAGCCAGCCCTCTTTTTTCTATCCCCACTGCTCTAAAGTGCATCCATACCCCCCCCCCCCTAAATACCCCTTTCCCTCCCCTCCCTCCCCTTCCAGTCTGATGTCTTCTCCCCACAACTATCCCCTTCACACACACACACACACACACACACACACACACACACACACACACACACACACAACACACACACACACACACACACACACACACACACACACACACACACACTGTCTAATATCACGTATGTGAAAACACATTAAACTGAAGCACACACGCACGTGCACACACACACACACACACACACACACACACACACACACACACACACACACACACACACACACACACACACACACACACACACACACACCACACGCATGGAGGATGGGATAGCCTAATGGTCAGAACATTGCGCTCGCAATTTGACGATCCAGTTGGATTCCGGTTGAGGAGATTTTTCTCCTGTAGTTAACATCAGTGCTGACTCCACTCTCCCCAAAAGTCATTCGGATGAGACTTTAAACCGAGGCACCGTGTGCGAACGCACGCAGAACATCTTGCGCACACGTTGAATCCTGTTCCGCTTTTCGTAAGAGTAGGCCATTGTGTGCCGTGGGAACAGATGACACTTACAAAACTGTATACACACGGGGACTGGATGTAAAAAAGCACAAGAGTGCTTATTTCATTATCCTCGATATAAAAGAATAAATCAAATAAAAATCAATCAAATCAAACACACACGCACACACACACACAACCACTATCAAAAACACACACCAACACATACACACCATTACACCAACACACACACACACACACCAACACAAACACACACACACCACCACCACCACACAAAATAACACAACACAACAACACAACACACATCTCCCTAAAAATTATCCAGCACTAATATTTTGTGAAACAAAGTCGTTCATGAAATAGAGACATCAACCCTGAAAGCGGATTGCGGCTACCTTAAAGGTTGGCAAGAACAGTCACATATGCAGAAATCTTGAGCTGGCCAATCTTTTAGCCTGAAGAAGGTTTGAAATAAACCGAAAATTTGCTCCGCCGGACACTTGGGTGTTGTGTCTTTATTTGTCTGCTTGTATATGCAGAAATATGTTGGTAAACCTCAGAGCTCTAGCTGAGGAATTTGAAGGGTGAGGGAGGGGGTCTTTTTAACTGATTGCAATGAAGGCAAAAACAGCAAATCATAAAAATCCAGTCCAATCCAATCTTGTTTATAACTCCCCCGACCACAGACACCATATTAAGCAGGAGGGGGGGAGGTATCACCTTGTCAAATTATTAGATCTCAATTTAAAACTTTGCAACTCTATACACATCAAACCTCGGGTTTAAATCACCCCTACTGACTTTCCTTGTATCAACACCCTGGACAACCATAAGGGTCAACCCAGGACAGTCATAACATGTTGTTCCTTGGAGAGGCGCTTGGCCTAACCAGTCCGGTGACAGTTTTCTTTTTGAGTTACTGGAAAGTCCTTTTCCTTGACTGCAGTGATGTCCTGATAGAGATGTCCTCAAAATGTCATCAGATCTGAAAAAAAAACGGAAAGAAAAATTTAGGAGACCTCCGTGGACACAAACAGAAATGGACTGGGAAGGTAGAAAATTAACAGGAAAGAAAGGGGGAGTGGACAGTTTCTAGTAGTAGGCCTCCGTCAGTCGGTGTCGACGATGGAACTCGCGCCAAAAGACAGGTCATTTGTGCAGCGACAACGCCGGCTGTGGCTGGTCAGTCCCATGCGGGAGTGGCAGTCTCTGTTGCATCTGATGCAGATGTGGCTTGTTGAGGTGGCTGGAGCACATGCCTTCCGCTTGGCTCTCTTTTCGTTTGCTGCGGTGTGGATCTTTTCTTCACGACACTTCAGCTGTTTGTGGAGAACACTGCGCCATTTGCTGCGGTCAGCCGCTACCTCCTCCCAGTTCTCTAGGTTGATGTCCAGGGCTTTCATGTCACGCTTGCAGACGTCTTTGTAGCGCAGTTGGGGGCGGCCAATGCTTCTCTTGCCAGAGGCAAGTTCACCATAGAGAAGATCTTTAGGAATGCGTCCATCCTCCATCCTTCGCACGTGACCGAGCCATCTGAGTCTGCGTTGTCTGAAGAGTGTGTACATGGTGGGAAGACCTGCAACCTCGAGGACCTGAGCGTTGGTAACTTTGTCACTCCAGTGGATGCCGAGGATGCGACGGAGAGAGCGCAGGTGGAAGCTGTTCAGTTTGTGCTCCTGTTTGGAGTATGCTGTCCATGTTTCACTGCCATATAGGAGAGTGCTGACAATGCAGGCGTTGTACACTGCCATCTTGGTGGAAATTGTCAACTTTGGGTTCTCCCAGACACGGGTAGTGAGGCGTCCGAAGGTCGTAGCAGCCTTGCCGATGTGCTTGTTGATCTCGGCATCAAGGGATAAATTGTCACTGATGGTGGATCCCAGGTATGTGAACTGGTGTACGACATCGAGCTGGTAGTCATCGATGTAGATGGCTGGTGTAGTTACCACGTCCTGGCTCAGCACATTGGTCTTTTTCAGGCTGATTGTCAGGCTGAAGTCTTTGCAGGCCTCGGAAAACCTATCCATGAGGCATTGGAGTTCTTGCTCAGTGTGAGAAGTGACAGCAGCAGCAGCAGCAAAAAGCATGTCCCTAATTGTTTTCTCCATCACTTTTGTTTTTGCTTTCAACCGAGCCAGGTTGAATAGTCGACCGCTGGTCTGGTGCGTAGGTATACACCCTCTGTTGCAGTTCCAAAAACGTGCTTTAGGAGTAGGGCAAAGAAGATGCCAAAGAGGGTGGGAGCAAGGACACAGCCTTGCTTGACTCCACTCTTGATGTCAAATGGGTTGGACATGCTGCCCTCATACTGGATTGTTGCCTTCATGTCATCATAAAAGGATCTGATGAGACTGTGGAGTTTAGGGGGGCAACCAATTTTTGGAAGGATGTTGAATAGCCCTTCCCTGCTGACTAGGTCAAAGGCCTTGGTCAGGTCTATGAAGGCTATGTAGAGGGGTTTGTGTTGTTCTCTGCATATCTCCTGAAGCTGGCGTAGGGAGAATATCATGTCCACCGTGGAGCGTTCAGCTCGGAAGCCGCATTGTGACTCGGGGTAGACACGCTCAGCAAGTTTCTGGAGGCGCACACGCATGACACCACACACACACACACACACACACACACACACACACACACACACACAACACACACACACACACACACACACACACACACACACACACACACACACACACACACACACACACACACACACAACACACACACACACACACACACACACACACACACACACACACACACACACACACACACACAACAACACACACACACGCATGCATGCATGCATGCACACACGTACGCATTTTGGCCTACACGCATGCTTGCAAGTGAGTGTAAGGTAAACTAGAGGTAACATACCTGCCTAGAAAGCAAAAGGTCCAGGTTCAAAGTGTGTGGTGGTTTAATCCCCATGTGTGCCCGAAACTGTTGGATTATCAGCTAGGCTATGCATGGAGGTCTGAGTGCAAGTCTTTGGGATGAGTCAAAACAAAACAAAAAAACAAGGACCCATGTGAAACACGTATTTAGACCTAGCGCATGTGAAAATACCCACAACACACACACACACACACACACACACACACACACACACACACACACACACACACACACAAATATATATATATATATATATATATATATATATATATATATATATATATAAAACTATATCTATAGATAGATAGATAGATAGATAGATAGATAGATAGATAGATAGATAGATAGATAGATAGATAGATAGATAGATAGATAGATAGATAGATAGGTAGATATATATCCCCAGAATTGATTTTGTAAGCAACAACAAATTTTACTGTCATTTTATTTATTGTGTTGTAGACGTTTTATGTCTAACTATGTAGCCTATGA
>JASPKP010004475.1:15000-17583 GCA_030674155.1 Stramonita haemastoma | reverse complement strand
TTTTAATGCAAAAATACACTAGTCCTTTGTTTTTTGGGTTCTTTTTAAAGTGTTGCAAGTAGGGTGTTAAGTTGGGTTGTTGATTTTGTTTTTTTATTGAAAAAATTTACACTATCCTCTGTTGTTGTTTTTTTAAAGTGATGCCAGTAGCATGTTAATTTGGTTGTTATTTTTTTTTATAGTGCAAGAAATACACTAGCCCTTTTTTTTTTTTTAAGTGTTGCAAAGTAGTGTGTTACCTTGATTTTGTTGATTTTGTTTTTTTAATGCAAGAAATGCCCCAAGCCCCTTTGTTATTGGTTTATTTTAAAGTGTTGCAAGAAACTGCTAATTGGGTTGTTGATTTTGTCTTTTTAATGTAAGAAATGCACTAGTTCTTTGTTTTGCATTTTTTAAAAAAAATTGCCAGTACATGTTAAGTTAGGTTGTTGATTTTTTTTTTTAATGCAGAAATGCACCAGTTTCTTTTGTTGTTTGGTTTTTTAAGTGTTGCAAGTAGTATGTCAACTTTGGTTATTTTTTAATGCTAGAGATACACTAGTCCCTTTGTTTTTTTTGGTTTTTTTAAGTGTTGCAAGTAGCATGTTAATTTGGGGGGCTGATTTTGTTTTTGTAAATGCAAGAAGTACACAGCCCTTTTTTTTTTTTTAAGTGTTGGAGTAGCATGTTAAGTTGGGTTTTGAATTTTTTTTTTTAAAGCAAGAAATGCATAGTCCTTTTTTTTTTTTTTTTTTTTAAAGTGTTGGAGTAGCATTTTAAGTTGGGTTGTTAATTTTTCTTTTCAATGCTAGAAATACACTAGTCCTTTGTTGTTCGTATTTTTTAAGTGTTGAAGAGCATGTTAAGTTGGGCTGTTGATTTTGTTTTTTTAATGCAAAAAAATAACACAATCCTTTGTTTGTTTTTTGGTAAAGTGTTGCCAGTAGCAGTTAAGTTGGGGCTTGATTTTTTTTTTTTTAATGCAAGAAATACACTAGTCCTTTCTTGTTGGGATTTTTTTTTTAAAGGTTGGAGTAGAAATGTTAAGTTGGGTTGTTAAATGTTCTTTTTTAATGCAAGAAATACACAGCCCCTTGTTTGTGCCTTTTAAAGTCTTGTGAATATATGTTAAGTTGGGTTATTGATTTTTTTTATTTAATGCAAGAAATAGTCTAGTCTTTTTGTTGTTGTTTGTTGTTTAAAGTGTTGCCAGTAGCATGTTAATTGTGTTTTTCATTTTTTTTAATGCAAAAGTTTACACTAGTCCTTTGTTGTTGTTGTTGTCGTTCTTTTAAGTGTTGCCAAGAGCATGTTAAGTTGCTTTGTTGATTTTGTTTAATGCAAGAAATGGACTGGTCTTTTGTTATTGTTTCAAAAAGTTTGGGAGTAGCATTTTACTTTGGGTTGTTGATTTTTTCAATGCAAAAAATGCACTAGTACTTTGCTGTTTGTTTATTTTCAAAAGTGTTGGAGTAGCATGTTAAGTTGGGTTTTGATTTTTGTTTTTTAATGCAAAAAATACACTAGTCGTTTTTTTGTTGGGTTTTTTTTTTTAAAGTGTTACGTAGCATATTAAATTCGTTTTTTGTTTTGTTTTTTTAATGCAAGAAATACACAGTCCTTTGTTGTTGTTCTTTTTTTAAGTGTTACAGTAGCATGTTAATTTGGATATTAATTTTGAAATTTTTTAATGCTAGAAATACACTAGCCCTTTGTTGTTGTTGTTTTATTTTTAAGTTTTGCTAGTAGCATATTGGACTTGGGTTTTGTTGATTTTGCTTTTTTAATGCAAGAAGTACACTAGTCTTTTGTTTTGTTTTTTTTAAAGTGTGGGAATAGCAAATTAAGTTGGGTTGTTGATTTTGTTTTTATAATGCAAGAAATACACTAGTCCTTTGTTGTTGTTGCTTTTTTTTAAGTGTTGCAAGTAGCATGTTAAGTTTGGTTGTTGATTTTGCTATTTTAATGCAAGAAGTACACTAGTCTTTTGTTATTATTTCAAGTGTTGGGAGTAGCATGTTAAGTTGGGTTGTTGATTTTGTTTTTTTAATGCAAGAAATGCATTAGTCCTTTATTTTTTTTAAGTGTTGGGAGTAGCATGTTAAGTTGGGTTGTTGATTTTGTTTTTTTAATGCAAGAAATGCATTAGTCCTTTGTTGTTATTTTTTTAAGTGTGGGAGTAGCATGTTAAGTTGAGTTGCCGATTTTGTTTTTTTTAATGCAAGAAATATAGTTCTTTGTTGTTGTTGATCTTTTTAAGTGTTACAGTAGCATGTTAAGTTGGGTTGTTGATTTTGTTTTTATAATGCAAGAAATGCACTAGTCTTTTTTTTGTCTTTTTTTTTAAGTGTTGCAAGTAGTATGTTAAGTTGGGTGTTGATTTTGGTTTTTTGATGGAAGAAAATGCACTAGTCCTTTGTTTTTTTTTTTTTTTTTTTTTAAAGCATGGGAGTAGCCTGCTATGTTGGTTTGTTGATTTTGTTTGTTTTTTTTAATGCAAGAAATGCACTATTCCTTTGTTGTTGTTGTTCTTTTAAGTGTTGCGAGTATCATGTTAAGTTGGGTTGTTGATTTTGATTTTTTTTAATGGAAGAAATACACAAG
>JASPKP010004475.1:0-5000 GCA_030674155.1 Stramonita haemastoma | reverse complement strand
GCAAAAGTGGGGGTCCAACGGGGCTGAAAACGGCTCTTTGGGTGCCATCTTTGCTCGAAACGGCACCTTTTTCAGGAGGGGGGTGGGTAAGGTTGTGTACACGCGCACGCGAGCTGGTGTTTGTCAGTGTGTTTGTTTGTGTGCCCGCATGTGGAGGGGACCGTCCACTTTGCCCTGGTGCATCATATTGCTGTATATTGTCATTCTTCTTGTGTGCAATGCTTGTTTTTTGTCTCGTACGCTGACCAGCTTTCCTTCCGACAAATGAGCTTTCTTAGCTCTTGGGGGCTCTCGTTTCGCCACAAATCCGGCGCCACACCTATCCAAATTGATGGAAGAGAGTGTATCTAAACAGTACGATATAGTTTTGGTGCCGTGGGGTCTTTTACCGGGCAAAAGTGGGGTCCGACGGGGCTGAAAACGGCTATTTGGCTGGCATCTGTGCTCAAAATGGCACCTTTTTGGGGCCGGGGGTGAGCATGCATGCGCAAATGCGCGCGCGCGCTGGTGTTTGTCAGTGTGTTCGTTTGTGTGCGCACATGTGGAAGGGACCCTGCACTTTGCCCTGGTGCATCATATTGCTGTATATTGTCATTCTTCTTGTGTGCAATGCATGTACACTGACCAGCTTTCCTTCCGACAAACTAGCTTTCTCAGCTCTTGGGGGCTCACGTGTCGCCACAAATACGGCGCTACTCCTAACCAAGATGGTGGAACAGAGTGTATGCATACAGTACGATATGGTCTTGGTGCCGTGGGGTCTTTTACCGGGTAAAAGTGGGGGTCGGACGGGGCCGAAAACGGGTCTTTGGCTGGCATCTGTGCTCAAAACGGCACCTTTTTCGGGCTGGGGGGGGTATGCATGCACGCATAAACGCGAACTCTGGTGTTTGTCAGTGTGTTCGTTTGTGTGCGGGCATGTGCAGGGGACCCTCCACTTTGCCCTGGTGCATCATATTGCTTTATATTGTCATTCTTCTTGTGTGCAATGCTTGTTTTTTCTGGCGAAAACTTACCAGCTTTTCTTCCGACAAACTAGCTTTCTGAGTTGTTGGGGGCTCTCGTGTCGCCAAAAATCCGGCGCCACACCTATCCAAGATTGTGAGGCAGAGTGTATGCATACAGTACGATATGGTCTTGGTGCCGTGGGGTCTTTTACCGGGCAAAAGTGAGGGTCCCACGGGGCTGAAACCGGCTCTTTGGCTGGCATCTGTGCTGAAAACGGCACCTTTTTCGGGCCGGGGGTGGTATGCCTGCGCGCATGCGCGCGCGCGCTGGTGTTTGTCAGTGTGTTTGTTTAAGTGCGCGCCTATGGAGGGGACCCTCCACATTGCCCTGGTGCATCATATTGGTGTATAGTATCAATCTTCTTGTGTGGAATGCTTGTTTTTTGTCGCGTACACTTACCAGTTTTTCTTCCGACAAACTAGCATTCAGAGCCGTTGAGGGGTCTCGTATCGCCACAAATCTGGCGCGACACCGCTCCAAGATTGTGGGAAAGAGAGTGTGCATACAGTACGATATGGTCTTGGTGCCGTGGGGTCTTTTACCGGGCAAAAGTGGGGGTCTGACGGGGCCAAAAACAGCTCTTTGGGTGGCAACTGTGCTCAAAAGAGCACCTTTTTCGGGCCGGGGTGGGTATGCATGCACGCATGCGGACTAGCACTGGTGTTTGTCAGTGTGTTCGTTTGTGAGCGGACATGTGAAGGGGACCCTCCACTTAGCTTTGGTGCATCATAATTGCTGTATATTGTCATTCTTCTGTGTGCAATGCTTATTTTTTGTCGTGTACACCTACCAGCTTTCCTTTCGACAAACCAGCTTCTGAGCAGTTGGGGGCTTTTGTGTCTCCACAAATCCGGCGCCACACCTATCCAAGATGGTGGGACAGAGTGTATGCATACAGTACGATATGGTTATGGTGCCGTAGGGTCTTTTCACGGGCAAAAGTGGGGGTCCGACGCCGCTGAAAAGGACTCTTTGGCTAGCATCTTTGCTGAAAACGGCATCTTTTTCGGGCTTTCGGTGGGTATGCATGCGGGCATGCACACGCGCGCTGGTGTTTGTCAGTGTGTTCGTTTGTGTGCGCGCATGTGTAGGGGACAATCCACTTTGCCCTGGTGCATAGTATTCCTGTATATTGTCATTTGTCTTGTGTGCATTGATTGTTTTTTGTCGTGTACACATACCAGCTTTTATTTCTACAAACGAGCTTTTTGAGCCGTTGGGGGCTTTCCTGTCGCCACAAATCCGGCGCCACACCTATCCAAAATGAGGGTACAGAGTGTAGGCATACAGTACGATATGGTCTTGGTGCCGTGGGGTCTTTTCCCGGGGAAAAGTGGGGGTCCAACGGGGCCGAAAACGGCTCTTTGTCTGGCATCTATGCTCAAAAAGGCACCTTTTTCGGGCCGGGGTGGGTATGCATGCACGCATGCGCTCGCACGCTGGTGTTTGTCAGTGTGTTTCGTTTGTGCGCGTGCATGTGCAGGGGACCCTCCACTTTGCGATGGTGCATCATATTGCTGTATAGTGTCATTCTTCTTGTGTGCAATGCTTGTTTTTTGTCGCGTACACTTACCAGCTTTCCTTCCGACGAACTAGCTTTCTAAGCCGGTGGCGGCTCTCATGTCGCCACAAATCCTGCGCCACACCTATCCAAGATAGGGGGACAGAGTCTGGGCATACAGTACGATATGGTCATAGTGCCGTGGGGTCTTTTACGGGGCAAAAGTGGGGGTCCGACGGGGCCGAAAACGGTTCTTTGGTTGGCATCTATGCTCAAAACGGCATCTTTTTCGGGCCGGGGGTGGGTATGCATGCGCGCATGCGCGCGCGCGCTGGTGTTTGTCAGTGTGTTCGTTTGTGTGCCTGCATGTGGAGGGGACCCTCCACTTTGCCCTGGTGCATCATATTGCTGTATAGTGTCATTCTTCTTGTGTGCAATGCTTGTTTTTTGTCTTGTACACTTACCAGCTTTCCTTCCGACAAACTAGCTTTCTGAGCCGGTGGCGGCTCCCCTGTCGCCAGAAATCCGGCGCGACACCTATCCAAGATGGGGGTACAGAGTATAGGCAAACAGTACGATATGGTCTTGGTGCCGTGGGGTCTTTTACCGGCAAAAGTGGGGGTCCGACGGGCCCAAAAACGGCTCTTTGGCTGGCATCTATGCTCAAAAGGGCATCTTTTTTCGGGCCGGGGGTGGGTATGCATGCGCGCATGCGCGCGCGCGCTGGTGTTTGTCAGTGTGTTCGTTTGTGTGCGCGCATGTGCAGGGGACCCTCCACTTTGCCCTGGTGCATCATATTGCTGTATATTGTCATTCTTCTTGTGTGCAATGCTTGTTTTTTGTCGCGTACACTTACCAGCTTTCCTTCCGACAAACTAGCTTTCTGAGCTGGTGGCGGCTCTCGTGTCTCCACAAATCCGGCGCCACACCTATCCAAGATGGGGGGACAGAGTGTAGGTATACAGTACGATATGGTCTTGGTGCCATGGGGTCTTTTACCGGGCAAAAGTGCTGGTCCGACGGGGCCGAAAACGGCTCTTCGGCTGGCATCTATGCTCAAAACGGCACCTTTTTCGGGCCGGGGTGGGTATGCATGCGCACGCGCGCTGTTGTTTGTTAGTGTGTTCGTTTGTGTGCGCGCATGTGCAGTGGACCCTTTACTTTGCCTTGGTGCATCATATTGCTGTATAGTTTCATTCTTCTTGTCTGCAATGCTTGTTTTTTGTCGCGTACACTTAGCAGCTTTACTTCCGACAAACTAGCTTTCTGAGCCCTTGGCGGCTCTCGTGTCGCCACAAATCCAGCGCACACACCTATCCAAGATGACGGTACAGAGTGTAGGCATACAGTGCGATATGGTTATGGTGCCGTGGAGTCTTTTACCGGGCAAAAATGGGGGTCCGACGGGACGAAAACTGCTCTTTGGCTGGCATCTATGCTCAAAACGGCACCTTTTTCGGGCCAGGGGTGGGTATGCATGCGCGCATGCGTGTGCGCGCTGGTCTTTGTCAGTGTGTTCGTTTGCGCGTGCGCATGTGCAGGGGACCCTCCACTTTGCCTTGGTGCATCATATTGATGTATATTGTCATTCTTCTTGTGTGCAATGCTTGTTTTTTGTCTTGTACACTTACCAGCTTTCCTTTCGACAAACTAGGTTTCTGAGCAGTTTGGGGCTTTTGTGTCGCCACAAATCAGGCGCCACACCTATCCAAGATGGGGGGACAGAGTGTATGCATACAGTACGATATGGTTATGGTGCCGTGGGGTCTTTTCACGGGCAAAAGTGGGGGTCTGACGCCGCTGAAAAGGACTCTTTGGCTGGAATCTTTGCTGAAAACGGCATGTTTTTCGGGCCGGGGAAGGGTATGCATACGAGAATACACACGCGCGCTGATGTTTGTCAGTGTGCCTGTTGGTGTGCACGCATGTGTAGGGGACCCTCCACTTTGCCCTGGTGCATGGTATTGCTGTATATTGTCATTCGTCTGTGTGCATTGCTTGTTTTTTGTCGTGTACACTTACAAGCTTTCCTTCCCGCAAACGAGCATTTTGAGCCGTTGGGGGCTCTCGTGTCGCCACAAATCCGGCGCCACACCTATCCAAGATGAGGGTACAGAGTGTAGGCATACAGTACGATATGGTCTTGGTGCCGTGGGGTCTTTTACCGGCAAAAGTGGGGGTCCGACGGTGCCGAAAACGGCTCTTTGGCTGGCATCTATGCTCAAAACGGCACCATTTTTGGGCCGGGGGTGGGTATGCATGCGCTCATGTGCACGCGCGCTGGTGTTTGTAAGTGTGTTCGTTTGTGTGCACGCATGTGCAAGGAAACATCCATTTTGCCCTGGTGAATCATATTGCTGTATAGTGTCATTCTTCTTGTGTGCAATACTTGTTTTTTGTCGCGTACACTTACCAGCTTTCATTCCGACAAACTAGCTTTCTGATCCGGTGGCGGCTCTCGTGTCGCCACAAATCCGGCGCCACACCTATC
>JASPKP010000447.1:45000-46184 GCA_030674155.1 Stramonita haemastoma | reverse complement strand
AAAATAGACTTTTTTAAATTGTTTACTATACTCAGGCCCGTGCTGTGGAACTCCCCCCCGTTTAAATTTTAAAGAGAACCAATCATTGAAAACCTTTCAAAAATCACCTTCTAATCCACTTAACACCAAAAATAAAAAACCAATTAATCCATTCCCCCTTCTCCCCCTTTTTTTTTTTCTCCCCCCCCTGTGTGTGTTGGTGTGTGGTTGGGGTGGTGGTTGTGTGTGTGTGTGTGTGTGGGGTGTTTGGTTGTGGTGCGTGCGTGGTGTTTTTGCGTGTTTGCGTGTTTGCGCGTGTGTGGTGTGTGTGTGTTTGTGTGTGTGGGGTGTGTGGTGTGTGAGTGTGTGTGTGTGTGTGTGTGTGTGTGTGTGTGTGTGTGTGTGTGTGTGTGTGGATTGATTGGGTTTTTGCGTTGTTGTTCGTTCTCCCCCGTTTTACAAAATTTTAAGTTTTTATGAGATTATTTTGATGCTACATGGGGGGGGATTGATTTTTCATCTTTACCTCATTTTTCTCATGTTTCCCCTTTAAATTATTTGCGCCTTTTTTGTGTGTGTTGTTTTGTGTGTGGGGTGTTGTGGTGTGGGGGTGTGTGTGTGTTGTGTTGTGGGGGTGTGGGGTTTGATTTTTTAAGTCATGTAACCCATCAATTCTCATGTTTGCTTTTTAATTTAAATTGCCCCTTTTCTGTTTTTTTTGTTTTTTTTTTCTTTGTTTATTTGTTTTTTTTTGTTTGTTTTTGTTTTAAATATTCAAATAAAAAAACATCATTGATTCTTACTTCATATTTTGCTTCTAAAATGAGTCCCCCTTTTTATAACATTATCTTTTATTGTATCTCTGTCGTATTCCTTACCTTTTTTTTTGTTCCCCCCCTTTTCAAAATCTTATGCTTTGGGGGACTTTTTATGATAGATGGGTGGATTGAGTTTTCAGTCATTTAACCCATCATTTCCAGTTTACTCTTTAATTATTTCCCCTTTTTTTTTTTTGGTTTTGTTTTTTTTTTTGTTCTTTGTTTTTCTTTCTTTTTTTTTTTTTTTTTTCCCCCCCAAAATTTTTTTTCCCTTTTTTGGGGGAAAAAATTTATTTTTTTAAATTTAAAAAGGGGGGTTTTTGGGGGTTTTTTTTTTTTTTTTTTTTCCCCCTTAATTTTTTTGGTTTTTTTTTAAATTTTTTTTTT
>JASPKP010000447.1:0-32500 GCA_030674155.1 Stramonita haemastoma | reverse complement strand
AGGATTGAATCTGAAGATGCTTCTCTCTCTCTCTCTCTCTCTCTCTCATCTGTCTCTCTCTCTTCTCTCTCTCTCTCTCTCTCTCTCTCTCTCTCTCTCTCTCTCTCTCTCTCTCTCTCTCTCTCTCTCTCTATGTCTCTCACTGGTGTATTGTGGTCCAAGGCAAGTGCCATTAACATTTCAGTGTTCATGTTCTTCTTTCTATGTCTCTCACCTGTTTCTGCTTCACAGTCTTCCTTCTCTCTTCATTCTTCTCATCTCTCTCTCTCTCTCTCTCTCTCTCTCTCTCTCTCTTCTCTCTCTCTCTCTCTCTCTCTCTCTCTCTCTCTCTCTCTTCTCTCTCTCTCCTCTCCTCTCTCTCTCTCTCTCTCTCTTCCCCTTCTCTCCTCCCCCCTTCCTCTCTCTCTCTCTCTCTCTCCTCCTCTCTCTCTCTCTCTCCTTTTGGCTTTATTGATTTTTTTGAATTGCTTGTAAATTCACATGTCTTTCTACCAATTATGTGCGTGTGTGTGTGTGGGGGGGGGGGGGGACGGGTGGGTGTGGATGGTGTGTATGGATAGGGGGGGGGGGCGTGTGTGTATGTGTGAGTGTGGGGGCGGGTGGGTGTGGATTCTATGGGGAGGGGGGAGCGCGCGCGCGCGCGCACGCGCGCGTGTGTGTGTGTGTGTGTGTGTGTGTGTGTGTGTGTGTGTGTGTGTGTGTGTGTGTGTGTGTGTGTGTGTGTGTGTGTGTGTGTGTGTGCGTGCATGCATGTGTATGTGCGGGTGTGAACGCGTGCGTATAATGTGAAAATAATGGTGATCATATGCCTTTTCTTGTCAATGGTTTTTAAGAACATTGTATCTAAACATTGGTGTGTGTATGCGTGTGTTTGCGTGTGTGCAAGCGCGTGCGTAGAGTGTGAGTGTTTGTGACATTTTATTTGAAATTATATAATGTTTGAACAAATAAGAAATGTATCTGCTTCGTGTGTTTGATTATGATTTGTATCAATATGCCTGTCAGTATTGTAATTGCCCTTCAGGGATGATTAAAGTGTTTTTGACTTGACTTGACTTGACTTTTCTTCACTTTTTTATCTATACTCTGCAAGTTTGAATGTATAAGATCGAGTTTTGCCTGAAATTAATTCTTTTGACAAATATTGACTTGATGTGTTTCATTGATCCAGACCTCAACAGATATGATGCATCCACTCCTACACAAGATCTGGGAGCAAGAGAGTGTGCCAGAAGACTGGAAGAAAGGCTACCTCGTGAAACTGCCAAAGGAAGGGAACCTGTCATCCTGCAACAACTGGAGAGGAATCATGCTGCTGTCTATCCCAGGGAAAGTGCTGACAAGAATAATCTTAGAAAGACTGAAGATGGCACTAGACAAGACACTCAGAGATGAACAGGCAGGCTTTCGACAAGACAGATCATGCACAGATCAGATCGCCACAATGCGCATCATCATCGAGCAGTCCCTGGAGTGGCAGACCCCCTTGTATTCAGTCTTTGTCGACTTCCAGAAGGCATTTGACAACGTCGACAGAGATGTCATCTGGAAACTGATGCACCACTATGGCTTCCCACCAAAGTTCATCACCATCATCCAACAGCTCTATGAGGATGCCACCTGTCATGTCATCCATGATGATAAATTAACGGAGCCCTTGTCCATACGAACCGACGTTTGCCAGGGCTGTCTGTTGTCATCAACCATCTTGCTGTTGGTGGTTGACTGGATAATGCGACAGGCCACAGCAGGCAGGAGAACTGGCATACAGTGGACCATCACAAGGCAGCTGGAAGACCTGGACTTTGCAGACGACATAAGCCTTCTCTCCCCCAGGCACCAAGATGCACAAGAGAAGCTATGTCATGTTGCGGAAGAAGCTGAAAAGATCTGAAAAGTTTGTTGTCTGTCTCAGCGTTCCATTTCTCCTGCCAGAGGGAGTGCGCGTATTGTTCGCTTCTTGGTTTCAGATCTGTGAACGGAACTATGGACCCGGAAACCTCCTGCTCCGTGGCACACCTGGCGAGTCCGTCAACCGTTTCTTTGTCCGAATGCCCACGTGCCCCAGGATCCACACCAAAACCACGTCACACCCCTCCCGTCTCAAGGAAGTATACAGTTCATAGAACTTCTGAATCCTAGGGTGGTTTTTATTCATACAAGTAATAGCGTCCAGAGCAGAGAGCGAGTCCGCACAGACCAAGAAGTCTTTCTTTCCCAATCGCGGGATCAGTTGCAGGGACAAGACAAGAGCGCCCAGTTCAGCCGTGTACACTGAGGCATCCGAAGGCAGGTGCTCCGAAAGCGCCGACTCCCTAATGGCGGGACAATAGGCGGCGCAGGCCACCCCCTCCTCCGACTTGGACCCATCCGTGAAAACCCTGGTGTAGGACGGATACGATATACAGAGTTCTCGGAAAAAGACCCTGTACGCCGTGGAACTGGTGACATCTTTCCTGTGAGTGGCAAGATTGAAACATACAGCCCGCGTTTCCACCATCCACATAGGCGTCTCAGGGAACTTGGGAAGGTCGCAGATGACACCCAAATCAATACCCGCCTCCGGAGATGGGGAAGGATCCAATGCCCAGAGGCGGGGTGGCAGAGGGCAATTTCTCAAACTTGGCCTGAAACCGGGGGTTAAAAACACAATCGTAAGCCGGTTGTTCTACTCCGAATGGAGCTTCATGTAGTAATTGAGAGTCAGTCTCAGACGGCGGTTTTTCAGAGAGGGTTCTCCCGCTTCGGGCTTTTCCCGTCTGATATAAGTGACAGTGGTGTAGTTGGTCTGTAAGGACAGGGTCGTTTTAAGGAATCTGGTTTTGGTTTTATCTCATTCTATGTTTGATCGATGTGGGTTTTCCAACCACACGGTGGCGTCCTGGGCTGACCCTTATGGTTGACCAGGGCGTTGATACAAGCAAAGGCAGTCAAGTTGGTTTTATACCCCGTTTTTAAACTGTACATAGTTGCACAATTAACTGTTCATACGTGTTTTAAAATGTGACGAGGTGACAGCCCCGATATGGCCTGTGGGGTCGATGGGGCTCTAAGCAATATCATTTGATTGGTTTTGTGTGTGTGTGTGTGTGTGTGTGTGTGTGTATGTGCGTGTGCGTGTGTGTGTGTGTGTGTGTGTGCACGCGCGCGCGCATGTTTGTGTATGTAAGTTTGTAGGTGTGTGTGCGCGCGCGTGCTCGTGTGTGTGTGTGTGTGTGTGTGTGTGTGTGTGTGTGTGTGTGTGTGTGTGTGTGTGTGTGTGTGTGTGTGTGTTTATGTTATGTGTTTGTTATGTATTTATTTATTTCTTTGTTCATTTGTTCTTTTATATCGAGGATAATGGAACAAACACTCATATGCCTTATTACATCCAGTCCCCGTGTGTATGCAGTTTTGTAAATCTTGTAATCTATTCCCACCAGCACACAATGGCCTGCTCTTACGAAAAGCGGAGCATGATTTAGCGTGTGTTGCAAGATATTCTGTGTGCGTTCGCAAACGGGGCCTCGGTTTACAGTTTTATTGGAAATATTTTTATGAGAAGTGAAGTCAGCACTGATGTTAACTCCAGTGGAAAAATCTCAACGGAAATCGAACCCGAGTGCGTGTGTGTGTGTGTGTGTGTGTGTGTGTGTGTTGTGTGTGTGTGTGTGTGTGTTGTGGTGTGTGTGTGTGTGTGTGGTGTGCGTGAGTGCGTGCGTGCGTGCGTGCGTGCGTGCGTGCGTGCGTGCGTGCGTGAGTCAGTCAGTCAGTCAGTCAGTCAGTCAGTCAGTAAATAAGTAAGTAAGTAAGTAGGTAAGTAAGTAAGTAAGTAGGTAAGTAAGTAGGTAAGTAAGTAAGTAAGTAAGTAAGTAAGTAAGTAAGTAAGTAAGTAAGTAAGTAAGTAAGTTAGTGTAATGATTAATTTAAACACTCACTTATCAGCGATCAGATCTTCATGCCCATTAGAAATCCCGCCTTCATAAACTCACATCACAAACAAACTGCGTTTTTGAAAGAATACCTTTTATTAGTAAAACATAAATAAAACAAAAAGTAAAAAGAAAAATGTGTACACATCAAGAAAATTCAGTGAAAAGCACATTGAACATATTTGGGTTTATACAAACATAGCTTCTAAAATCTAATAACAGTTTGAAAGCTTGGGAAAGTATAACCAAACATTCAGATACTTAAGACTGGTAAATATGTAACGCATTTCTCATGAACCATAATAAAACATGCAAAAACGTTTTCTTTACAAGTATGATTCGAAATACAGTGCACATTTTGAGAGCTTCATGCCAAATGAAGAAGTAATAGTTGTTGACACCCATCAGTCTCGGAAGAGTAAGGAGTTGTGCTCTAGTCTTTAGAGCCAAAGCCTGGGTAGGTAAGTATGGAGGGCAAACTGTTACCCATGCCGCAGAACCCCTCTCCATGCCACTGGAATGATCCATTGGAAACGCAATGACCGATCCGAATGGTTCCAGTACCGTCGCAAAGCCACCAGAACGTTGCCATATACCTACAGCCCCAAGCCGCCCTTGGACTCCAACTCACCGAATTTTCCTCAGGGATGGTGTCTATACACGACACCTGTGTGCATGCTGGTGGTTTTATTTCATCATTTTGTCATCCGCTCCTACCGGTACACTATGGCTTGCTCTTCTAAAAGGCCCAACGGGGTTTTAACGTGTGCACAAGATGTTCTGGGTGGGTTCGCACACGGGCCTCGGTGTGTAGTGTCATCCCAATGACTTTTACATTAATTATAGTTCTAATTTTTCGTCAAACTGGGAAAAAGGGCAAGGCTGGGTAGGAACCCAGAACCACACAATTTACTTGTTGGCAGGCAAACATCTTAACCATTCTGCCACCTTCCTTCCTCAAGAAGAATATGGCTTATTATTTCTACAGCCAATAAGCTTCTGAACAAACATTAAAAAATGAAATACTATTAACAACAGTCAGTTTCCCCCATTTTCTAATCCTCTCAGCAGCTAATTATTTCAACCTATCCCAACCCAGATGGGGTCAGCTGGTGCTAATTATAGCAGGAACTGATCACACTTGGACTAGGTAAATGAAAAGGGCAGCTAAATTTAGCACATTGACCTGAGTGTTATTGAATTTGTGTTCTGTGATATTAGCATTACAATGTGCCCCCCTCCCCCCTCCCTGGATTTTGATGTTTGTATTTGTCCAAGGCTGTATGACTTACACAACGTGAAACAGCAGGTGAAATAGATTAAGAGATGTTAAAACATAAGTTTTTACAAGCACAACTTCTCAAATGTTGCATCAGTTTTAAAGGTTGGCAACAAATCATCAAAATTTTACATACAAAAATTTTACATATTTATCTCATTTCTTAGGCATCAGTATAATTCATGTCAAACATATAAATTAAAAGCATTTCCAAATTGAATGCGTTTGTAGCGTCCTCTTAGGTATAAAGAACAAGGCTTGTAGAGTCCTGGGATTTGGGGACTGATCCTCGTCCATAGTGTGGGCATTACTGTGGTCAGTGTTTTGTGTGAAGTAGAGTGTGTGTTTTTAAATGTCCTTTTTGAGTGAAAGTTTTTCCACAAAAGGTACAGGTGTATGGTTTTTCTCCTGTGTGGGTTCTAATGTGGCGAGTTAAATGTTGTTTCGTGACAAACTTCATATGACAACATGTGCACTGGTGTGGCTTTTCTCCTGTGTGGGTTCTAATGTGGTAAGTTAAATGATGTTTCATGGTAAACTTCATATGACAATATGTGCACTTGTGTGGCTTTTCTCCTGTGTGGGTTCTAATGTGGTGAGTTAAATCCCGTTTTGTGGTAAACTTCATATGACAATATGTGCACTTGTGTGGCTTTTCTCCTGTGTGGGTTCTAATGTGGTGAGTTAAAGCCTGTTTCGTGGTAAACTTCATATGACAATATGTGCACTTGTGTGGCTTTTCTCCTGTGTGGGTTCTAATGTGGCGAGTTAAAGCCTGTTTCGTGGTAAACTTCCTATGACAATATGTGCACTTGTGTGGCTTTTCTCCTGTGTGGGTTCTAATGTGGTGAGTTAAATCCCGTTTTGTTGTAAACTTCATATGACAATATGTGCACTTGTGTGGCTTTTCTCCTGTGTGGATTCGAATGTGGTATGTCAAATTACCTTTCTTGGTAAAAGTCTTACCACAATATGAGCATTTGGAAGGGTTTTCTTTTGTGTGGGTTCCAATGTGGCGTGTTAAAATTTCTTTCTGGCTAAATGTCTTTTTGCAATATGTGCAGTTGTATGGTCTTTCTCCAGAGTGGATTCGCATATGTCTTCTTAAGTCTGTGTTGTGTTTGTATGACTTCTCACAATGTGAACACGTGTATAGCCTTTCTCCTGTGTGGACTGGCATGTGGCTTTCTAGCTTGTTTTTATTATCAAATGGTTTTCCACAATATTCACACAGGTAAGATTTTTTCTTTGTACAAACAGTCACGTCTCCTTCTGTAGCAGTCTGTTTCCTCTGAGTTGTGTCACAGTCAGCATCTTTCACCTCACCCAAGTCATCAGGTATAAAGTCATCCTTGTTTGCCAGGTTTTGATACAGTGTAGCTATTTTGCACCCGTTTCTTACTTTGTCTTTCGACATTTGTCTTTTTTCAAAGGTGCATTGAGCTGACTTGCTATTTGTTATTGTTTCATCACTGTTGTGTAAAGCTTGGTTAAAATCCTTCTGTTGTGTACTTGTAATGTTGCTGTTTGCATTGCTTTTCTCATTCAATGTTTGCTCACAGTCAGTGTACTTGTAAGCCTTGCTCCATGTATGAGTTTGTCTGTGGTGATGTAAATTAGATTTTGACAGGAAAATCTGTCCACATTCATTGCATTTAAATGTGTTTTCTTTTAGGTGAGTTTTCCTGTGTCTGTCAAAATGACTTTTCTTTCTAAAGCTTCTTCCACTGTCTGTGCATGTATATGTCTTTTGACCTGTATGAATTTGCTTGTGTTCTTTTAACCTACATTTAGTAGTAAACACTTTTCTACAGTCATCACACAAGTATGTCTTTTGTATTCTATGTTTTCCCATAGGACTGTTGACAGCAGTATTTTGTTCAGTGCCTTCTTCACTGTCAGGTATTGTTTCCAGGTTTACCTGCCTTCTACAGTCTGATGTCTGACTAGAAGCTGCACATTTTTCACAGAGGTATGGCTTAAATTCTGTGCAACATGAAAGATGCTTTTTCACACAAAAATTACAGATTAAAACCTCACCACACTTTATGCATGTGCATTGGTTGTCTTGAGTTTGTACAATTCCTGCTGCCTTCCATTCAGGTGTGTCACAGTTGTCTTTTGTGATGTGACCATACTCAGTTCTGCTGTGTCTGGATATATCTTTCCTGATTTCATTTGTAATCTGTAAGAATGTCTATATTATTCTTGAGCTCTTCAACACCACGCCTGTCCATAACACCAGGGACAACAGGGATTTGTGAACACATACAGTGAAGTCACACGTGTTCTTGATCAGTTTGACTTCCCCTGGGAAAGAGACACCTGTAACAAGGATCCCATATTCAGCAGCACCAGTTACACCTTCTGTTACATCATGAATATCTGCATTGTTGTCACAGGTACATGTACAGCCAGTAGGAACATTTTCAATATCCTCTGCTTTAGTGCACCAGTACTCAGTGGTTACCAGCTTGCACTTTATGTTCTGATAGTGGCTAGTTGTCTGTTCTGGGAATCCACAAGTCTCAGGCAAGTGTTGGACATGTTCATGTTCAGTCACAGCATCTGTGTTGACAGCTGTGTTGGTCTGTGCTGAAGAGTCCTCTGTCTTGATATTGGCTTTGCTGGGTTGCCCTGGGTCATGTTGGAGAACTGAAGTATTCTGTAATAACAACAACAATAACAACAACATGTCATGAAAGTAGCTAGAATCAAGGTGACAGCTGTGTTTTATTCTATACATGTTACAGTTCTTCTAACTGCTATGTGTTTGTCTGAGCGCTAGTGATATTCAAGGAGCTGAGGTTTTCTGTCTACCTCTTTTATAGTTTTATGACTAAATGCTAAAGCAGTTATGGTAATTAGCAGAATACTTGTATATCTTTTTGTCTTTTGTTCACATGTATGTGTTTCCATTTGTCTTAGATAAATCATCAGATGAGAAAACAGTAAACAGTAAATATTAGCAACAGTTACTAGAAAAAATGTGTATCCTTTTTCTGTGTATCTTCAGCAAGGAAATGTTCATAAGAGGTTGTGCATTTCACACCCTGCCTCCTTGTGTGTTTGGAAAGATACCAACATCAACAACTGCCACAGATGATGTAACACGTCAATAACTCATAACATCCACCCCCTCTACATACACACACATACCCCATAAACAATATTTCTACCCCAAAGCAATCAGTTGTCACCACATTCAGCCCACTGACCACACTTGGGCTAGGTGAAAGGAAGGGGCATGCTAAACTTAGCACCCTGGACAGAATATTATTGAATTTGTGGCTATGACACATTATCTCTACCCAAAAGCAGTCATTTTTCACCACATTCAGTGCCTTTCAACTGTTATTTATTTCATCCCATCTCAACCCAGATGGGGCCAGCTGATGCTAATTATAGCAGGAACTGACCACACTTGGACTAGGTGAAAGGAATGGGCATGCAAACTTAGCACCCTGGACAAAATTATATTTAATTAAATTTTGTGCCTTTGACCCCCCACCCCACCCCCCACTTTATTTCAATGCATCTCTATACCAACAGCCACTGCCTGTCATTAATAAATGAACATTCTTTGAAAGACTTGGAAATATTCAAATTACAACGAATAAGTCAACTTTCGGTGAACAAATGCAATAACAACTGGTTTAATATGTAATGTGTAAAAGTTTTTTTTAGTACATATAATGCATGTAGCAAGTTTAGATGGGAGCCCAGATAACCACTTTCAATTTTGTTTTTTACAAAATTCAAACACTCATACTCATGTGTTTCAGTTTTTGAGTCTGCACACACATGCCCACCTACGACATATCTTCTTAAGGTTTTTCCTTTTTCAAATATGCATATATATAGATATAAACATATATATATATATATATATATATATATATATATATATATTATATATATATATATATATATGATTTTTTTCTTAGATGGATGGCTTGATGAAAAAAAGTAATTGCACTGCTTAAGTTGTGTCAGTTATCGATGTCAGCTCATTGCCAAGGCCTGCACGAAAATGTTGTGATGTTGTAAAATGTTGTGTTGAAATTGCCTTCAGCATGACAAGTTCTTAACAGAACAACCTGCACTCTCCTTCACAGGAGAATAAATCCTCTAAAGTCTGAGTATGGCTGCCTATATTGCAAGGTACTTGAAAATAGTCATACATGCAAATTTCTCATTCTGTGTGCAATTTCAATCTCACAGTGATTCCCAGGTGGAATTAGTGAGTCAGAGGGCACATTCTGGGTGACCCCAAGAGTGTTAAGCTGGGGAACAACAACATCAACAACAACTCAATGTACCATCTGGAAATACATTTTTTACTTTGACTTTGACACCCACACACATCCACCCATACCTGCACATATCCATACACAGCCACAAACACACACACACACACACACACACACACACACACACACACACACACACACACACACTGTTATTTATTTCATCCCATCTCAACCCAGCTGGGGGCAACTGGTACACACACACACACACACACACACACACACACACACACACACACACCACACACACACACACAGAGAGAGAGAGAGAGAGAGAGAGAGAGAGAGAGAGAGAGAGAGAGAGAGAGAGAGAGAGAGAGAGAGAGAGAGAGAGAGAGAGAGAGAGAGAGAGAGAGAGAGAGAGAGAGAACTCTTTTTGATTAGTAGAAAACCATCTCTATAATAGATGTTTTTCTTCAAAATTTTCTTATCAAACTTGACATACTTAACATACAGACTAGATGGGAATGTGAAGTATCTTCTCTTCCTCTTTCTTCCTCTACCACTTCTACACACACACAAGGCAGACAGTATAGTTCAGGGCATCATAAATGACTAGAAAATACACATGCTTGAAGAAAATTACTTGTACAAATCAAAGACAGAGAAACAGACAGGTAAGAAATAAAGAATTACCTTGTCCATATTTTCACAATGACATTCATCCACAAACTAACAGTGGATCACACACCCAGCTCTCAAAGTATTCTGAACTGTGCTCAGACATCTGTAGAGCCATGGGTGTGCTCAGTGTTCTATGACAATGAACAGAAAGCATGTGCTGCACTATTTGAAAAAAAATTAACATTGAGTTTGGTCAAGGTGGAAGTAAAAGGACTTAAGAAAAAGCTAGAATAATTTGTTTCCTCTTTTACAGGCTTCACAAAAATGTTCATGGATAGCTGTTATTGTCATTATGTCTGTTCTTGTATTACTTCTCTTAGTTTGTCTATCAGGCTTTTTTTTTATTATTAATCTTTTTTTTTTTTGGGGGGGAGGGATTGCTGCCTCATCTTCTGTGACGTCCCTGTCTTGCTTTTCTCATGTCACTCCTTTCAATCTCCCTACCCCAGCCATACCCAGATTCGTTCTGTCTTATCCTCAGAGTTTGAAGTCTACAGGGAGTCCATCAATATCAGTTTCCAGTAGGGCCACCAGCCAGAGGAGCCCTGCACTGCTGTTGGGTCACTTTGGTGGTGTTCAGTGGTGCCTGTTCTGAGCTAACATATGCAGGACACCACCTACTAAGCCCCCTACTAACTAACTTACTCGCGGAACTAGACTGAGTGAGTCACCCACCTGAGGTGGCGACCACTACAATGTTTCTCCAATGACCAACACCCCAAATCTCCAACCCCAAATGCTTTGACACAAACTCAACACAAGCACAGAAGTGTGTGGGGAAACCAATCTGAGGTCACCATGAGACCAGAGCAACGGGGGCTACAGAATCAGAGGCATTTTTATTATCACATGTTAATCATTGGTGATGATAATGATGTAATGCTGCTGTTATGGAAGTGCATCTGCTTTGAGACTACTTGACAGGGCAGTACTCTACGCTTACTATTATGAAAGATCCCAGCTCAACCTGGCCTGAAAGATACGGACATATACAATGTTGGTCAGGTAATTTGAGCAACATTTTCAAATTTGCATCCCTAAAGTGGATGAAGCTCAATTGTGTGGTCCCAGTCTTCCCACTGAGCCCACAGCACACTTTGGATAGGTTAATAAAAAGCGACTGAGAGTCATAGACTCCCCCCTGGATAGGACGCCAGTCTATCACAGGGTTAACCCCCAACACAAGGTTGGTACCCCTTTTACACCTGGGTGGGGTGAGAAAATAGCCATAAAGTGCCTTTTCCATGGGCACAACGCCTTAGCCAAAAGATGGGATGAACCGGCAACCTTTAGATTACTAGTCCAACGCTGAAACCACTAGACTACAGCGGCGGCTAACTCTGGATAGGAGCCAGCGAGAATTGATAAATCCCTATGACTCTTATGGGTTACGAACTTGTGACCTTCCAGTCCGAAATCCAAGGGGCTAACCACTGCACAATGGTGGCTGGTTGATACAGAAAAAAAAACTTCATTTCGATACATACATTGTTCAGTTACAGCAATACTAGGCTAGATCCTACGATAAATGACGTCTTTCCACATAGGCTATGATGTTAAACTCTGTTGATGTTGCTTACAAGTTGGAATGAAGAAAACTGAATGTGCAGCAGATCAGCATAGATATGTGTGCTTTTGCATCGCTGTTTAGGGATAAACATCTTCTATTAATGACATCTTTGGCTAATGATATGTTCATGTATAGCAACCTTGGATAACACTTTTCCTCTCTCAGTCATGAAGTATTTTGTCTTGTTAGGTTTTTATTGGTTAATTATTGAAAGTTGTCCCTTAATGCCGTTAAAGTAGGTCTACTTAGATGCTTTAATTACCGTTAGCTTCCAGCCATATATTTGTTAATTAAAATGCAATAATTATTTTTTTTTTCAAAATTCCAATTCTCTAGTTTATTTTGATATAAGAATTGTGTAGTCTGGTGACGGGGACGAAAAGATACTCACCATTGAAGGTGCATGAGAAAACACAAAATGTCCTCCATTTTGGATCAAACCAGCTGATTCCATTGCAGCTTCGTGGTGCTTTCTTTACAGTCCCCGCAATATGCAAATGAAGAAAGATGTGTGCGTAAGAGAGTGGAGTCGTCAGAGAGAGAGAGAGAGAGTCAGTGTCAGCTGGTCAGTCAGAGAGAGAAAGTACAGGATGAAATAAAAGAAGATTCCTAGCGACTGTCTTCCCTGAGTCTCCTGTTGCCTGGTTGCTGTGCATTGTTCCACTTTTCCCTCCACTGCCTTTATTCTGGCTACTGGCACTATCACACACACACACACACACACACACACACACACACACACACACACACACACACACACACACACACATACATACACACACACACATATATGTATATATATATATATATATATATATATATATATATATATATATATATATATATATATATATTGTTGCTGTGGGTTTTTTCCACAGGCACTAGGTATAAATACATGTTTTACATGGGTCCTTGTTTTTTTTTGGATTGTTTTGTCTCATCCCAAAGACTTGCACTCAGACCTCCATGCATAGTCTAGCTAATAATCCAACAGTTTCGGGCACACATGGGGATTAAACCACCATACACTTTGAACCTGGACCTTTTGCTTTCTAGGCAGGTATGTTACCTCTAGATTACCTTACACTCACTTGCAAGCATGCCTGTAAGTCTAAATGCGTGCTTGTGTGCATGCATGCATGTGTGTGTGTGTGTGTGTGTGTGTGTGTGTGTGTGTGTGTGTGTGTGTGTGTGTGGTGTGTGTGTGTGTGTGTTTGTGTGTGTGTGTTTGTGTGTGTATGTGTGAGTGTGTTGTTGTTGTTGTTCGTCAATTTAACGTCTATTCACAATAAGTGATATTAGACACAAAAAGGCAAACAATTCAGAAAAAAAGGAACTGTCTAACAACTATAACCATAATTCAATGAAGTAATTGAATTCACACATTAAGTAACTGTATAACTAACATAACTACAACATATTAAAAAGGCATATATATATATATATATATATATATATATATATATATATATATATATATATATATATATATATATAAAAAACACATAATACATTCCATGTAAAAAGAACAGCGGAGAAAAACAATGTCGAGAACTATACCAAAGTGGGTAGAATGCCTTTGCTTAAAATCAATAAATGACATATTTACTTGCACTATAACAAATTACTAACACAGCTTTCTTTCAACAGCATAGCAATTTCACAGAGCAATTTGCAATTATTCAACACTTTCTGCAAAGATTTCTCACGTATGGTGGGAAGGTACATTTGTAACACTTGACATTCCAAAATAATATGAAAGTTTGAGATTGCCCCACCACACACACAATGCACATTTCTGGAATATTTTGTATGGAAAGCATTTAACTTCAATCTATTAATAATACTGAGTACTGGCCTTTGGCGGGATATATCTAACCTGTAACGAGAAGACAGAAAGAAATTTAATTCAAAAATAGAAGAGGTACCATAGGAATACCCCGCATCTTCTTGTTTTTTCCTCACATGTTTCCAGCAAGCACTTTCCAACAGGTTATAATTCTCATGAACTGACATTGGTACATTCAAGATAGGAGCAGAGTCTGAATGAGCTGCTGCATTTTTAGCTGCTCTGTCAACCTTTTCATTATAAAAAATATTGCAATGAGATGGTACCCAGCAAAAGGTGATACTAGTGCCTCTTAAAATGAGAAAGTGTATAAGATGATTTATTTCAGTTATAAGATCTTGTTTAATATTAGACCCAGAGTTTTTAAGAGATTGTAACACAGATTTTGAATCAGCACATAACAAAACCTGTAAAATAGGCCGAGGAAAGTCAATTAAGTAATGTAAGGCCATCAGAAAGCCGCCGCTGTAGTCTAGTGGTTAGGGCGTTGGACTCGTAATCTAAAGGTTGCGGGTTCGATCCCAGCTTTCGGCTATGGCGTTGTGCCCTTGGAAAAGGCACTTTACAGCTATTTTCTCACCCCACCCAGGTGTGAAAGGGGTACCAACCTTGTGTTGGGGTTAACCCTGCGATAGACTGGCGTCCTATCCAGGGGGGAGTCTATGACTCTCAGTCGCTTAACGCCACAGAAACCGGGATAAGCACCGGCCTGATGAGCCTAAGGCTCGGGAGAGACTTTAACTTTAACTTAAGGCCATCAGAATGGCAGTTAGCTCTGCTGTAAAAATAGAGTGATTTTTTCCAATATGGTATAGTTTTTCAACCTTTAAGGAGGGAATTATGAAGGCTGCACCTCCATCAGTACTATTTAGAAGAGAACCATCAGTATAGATTTTAAGATGTGCAGGGTAATTAACTGTTATGTGCTCATTTACCTGAATACTGAGAATGTGACTCCCTTTTTCTTTTTTACAGGTAGAATGGTCAATGTCAAACGAAGCTTTTTGAAGTTCCCATGAGGGATTAGGAGATACATGAAACGAGGACTGTTTCATTACTCTGGGATTAACTTTTGACTTTTCAAACAGATCTGCTGTGAACTTGCCAATTGTAGTAAGAGAACAAATATTTTTGGCTCTGTTTGGAAAATGCTCATCCGATCTCAGGTAGATTTCATGAGCAACATTGTTTTCAGTAGCTGAGCTTCTTATTATGTACTTTGCCAGCATCAATTCACGATATTCATCCAGAGGCAGAACTCCTATTTCTTTGTAGGTACCTACGGATGAGGCATGTGATGGCACACCCAAAGCAAGGCGAAAGGCTTTACAATCAAGACTCCTAAGTTTTTTCAGTAAATATTTTTGAGCATTAAAAAAGGCTTGTTGGCCATATGTTAGTTTAGAACGAACTAGAGCCAAGGATAGATGTTTAAGAACTGTGACGTCTTCTGCCCATTGTTGTTTACTCACTACTTTTAACAGATTTAATGTATTTCTTGTTTTATTTAACAAATATTCAATATGATAATTCCATGTTAGTTTTGAAGTAAGATTTATACCCAGAAATTTAACAACGGATTTGTACTCAAGATACCTGTCTTCGAGTTTGAACTTTGGCAGGGAAGGGGAATTGGCTCCATTGTTGAAGAGTACAATGTTAGTTTTCTCTGGAGACAGTTTTAAACCATTTTTCTATCATATAAATACTAAGTTTATCAAGCTCAAGCTGGTATACTTTCTTCACATAATTTAGTTGTCTTTTTGGTGTTGACTTTTTCATAGTTGTCTTCATCCACATGCAGAGGTCATCTGCATATTGAACAAGGACAACATTATTCGACAACGAACTAGGAAGGTCATAAACCAAAATGTTAAGAGATAAGGAGCAATAACAGAACCTTGTGGTATGCCCATTTGAGGAAATCTTGGATTAGAATATGTATTTCCAATCTTTGCTTTGATACTTCTGCCACTAAGAAAATTTTTAACATAAAAGTAAATATGACCAGACAAGCCAATTGATTTGAGTTTAAACAGTAATCGTGTATGCCAAACTTGGTCATAAGCTTTATGAACATCAAAGAAAGTAGCAAGAATATTTTTTCTACGTGCAAACTGATGTTTAGTTTGTGTAGTAAGCTTAACGAGATGATCTATACTTGATCTGCTTTTACAGAAGCCTGCCTGATTGACTGGGAGTACTTTATTTTTGTCACAATAATACACCAATCTATTTAAATAATTTTTTCCAAAAGTTTTCCTGTATGTGAAGTTAATGCAATGGGTCTATAGCTATTTATATCTTCTTTGGCTTTCCCTTGTTTTAATATAGGAATAATTACAGACTGCTTCCATAGTAGAGGAAGTGAGCCCTCTGCCCAGCATTTTTGAAATAATTCATGTAACAGTGAAATCCAGTTATCAGGTAGATGTTTTAACATTTCATTTGATATAGCGTCTTCTCCTACAGATGTCTTTTTATTACTAAGAGATTGAATGGCATCTTTGACCTCTTGCAGAGCTATTGGAGCATTTATGTACAGTGAGTCATCAGAGATGGGATCATTATATTTTTCTTTTTGCATTTCCTTACTTCTTAACATAATCTGTGTTTGAGACAAACCTTTGTCACTCATAGTATTAGCAAACATATCAATCAAAGCTTCTCCTTTATCTGAGTTAGTTGGGAAATCATTATTTTTAATATTGATGGGATACTGGGGTAAGCAAATTCCATGCTTCATGTCATTAAATTTTTTCCACTCTTTTTGTAGATCTTTATGACTACTTACTTCTTTATTACAGAAAGCAGACCAGAAATCACTCTTAGCCTGGGCTATGACCCTGTCAGTGGCTTTATTAACTCTCTTCAAAATAGCGTGATTTTCTGAGGACTTGTTTCTTAAGTACTTTTTAAAGAAGAATTTCTTCTCATCTACAGCTTTCTGACAGGTTTCATTCCACCATATATTACCTGTGTGTTTTTTAGACTTCACAGACGAAAGTTTTGGGATAGAGTTATCTGCAGCCATTAGTATACTTTCTACAAACTTTGCATAAAATTCATTGATATCATCGTTTATAAAAAGGCTTGTTTCTTGTTCTCTCAAGAGAGACTGAAACTTGTCCCAATTAGAATTGCTATATTTATATTTCGGAACAATGTCCTTAACTTTGTCTATTTGCACAGAGTTATCATACAGAGTAATTACAATTGGAGCATGATCACTTCCTAATGTATCATTATGGGTTTCCCATGTACAATAAGGGGCTAGAATGGGTGAGATGAGGGATAGATCTATAGCACTAGCCCTTTGATTAGAAATATCAGGAACCCTTGTGATGCTTCCATCATTAAGAAGATAAAGAGAAGAGTCCACAATGTTTTCAACAAACCGATTACTGGTGATTGTAACGCTGTCCTTTTCCCAGAAAGGGGAGTGGGCATTAAAATCTCCAGCAATTAGCCATTTATCATATAACATAGGAATCGAGCAGAACCCATTCTGTATTTTCTTCATTGGGACCTTTGGGCAAATATACAGAAACAAAATTGATTATTTGGTTGTTACTAATTTTCATCTCGTGCTGCACAGGAATGCAAGTTTGGTATATCAGTTGGCACAGGTGAAACACACTGATTATAATCCAAACTTTTGTGTATGTAAATGGCTGCTTTAACTTTTTCGTTGTGATCTCTGTGTCCAGTTACTGGTGGATAGAAATAATTAGTCAGTTTTGGTAATTTGTTTTCAGTTACATTCAATGATTGAAGCATAAGTACATGATAACTTTGAGAAGCAAGATGTTGTACTAGATAGGAAAGGTTAGTGTTGATGGATCTACAGTTCCATTGCATAATTCTAATCGAACATGCCTTACTCATGACTGTTCTCTTAGTGAAGATAATGTTATCAAGACAATTAATAGTAAAAATAATGATAAAAAAACAAGCAAGTAACCAAAAACAATAACTCAGGTTAAACAAAAGAAGCTAGTTACTAAAATGATGATATAGGGAGGGGGAAGTTTTATGATGATCCAAACTTAATTATTCTAAAAAGTCAAAAAAGTATACTTTAGTTGTTGATAAGTGACAGAAATTTGGTGAGTCAGTTTGCAGGCCAAGTTACCGCAGGGCAAACAATAGATTTAATTGTAGTAGTACCAGTCATCAAGAATGGAATACATGTTCTGCCAAGGCCTTCGATGATCTCTGACATAAGGAAGCTGTTCATGAAGGCGTTGGGGGACCCTGGGTAGGTGTGGTGGGATCCTTCTTGCTGTTTTCTTGGGCTTTTCCCAGAACAGAGCCCTCACATGTCTTCCAATGTTGACTGCCAGAACGCTGGCCCCTTTTGAAGTTGGATGAAGGCCATCTTTCAGTGTCCTGAAGCCAGTATCCAAGTTCTCGTGACTGATCAAGGAAACATTTTTGATGCCAAATAAGTCTGAAGTCACCAGGGCATTGAAGACCTCTCTCTTCATGCTGAGTTGAGAGTCTTTCACTGGAGCAATCTTGCTAACTATAATCTTCAGCCTGGGATGTTTTTTGGCTATGTCCTTGATGCATTCAGTGAATTGTAGGCTACACGTTTTGGGGTCCGTCTTCTTGATGTTGTTCATTCCACAGTGAAACACAACAGCATCCAGTGATTTATCAACTGAGAGTTGAGCCTCCTCAAAAGTTGGGCAGATGTCTTCCACTGTGAAACACTTGTGAGACCCAGCATCAAACCCATATGAAGAATCCAAACGTGAAGGACTGACTTTATTAACAACAGAGTCATGCAGAATCATTACTTGAGGAAGACCTTGTTCTTCTTTTGTTTCCAAAGGCATATTACGTGCCTTGTGGGAAGTGATAAATTACGTCACTTGGTTTTCCGACGTCATCAGTTTTGGAGTTACGTGTTCTATTTTTATTCCTTTGCGTTTTCATGTCGTTTGGGGTTGAAAATTGTGCAGTAGGCCTTTTGTGTGTTGGGTGATGGTCTGCATGGACTGACACTGCAGATCTTGCAGCCTCTGCATAGGTAGAACACGTAGGTTTGGCTGGATTGGTCGGTATTCCTTTGTCGTGCTTGGGAGTCATAGTTTTTTCTTGGCTGTTTTGGATTGATCATTTTTTAATCATGTCATTTTGATCATTAATGACACGTTCCAGCACTGAGACACGGTCACATAAATTGGTGATAATGGATTTTAAATCATGGATAACACTCACTGTGTCAACTGGTGCGAGGCATGCTGCGTTTTCTGCATTGCCGGCTGGGTCTGAAGCTTTGTCCAGAGCAGGTTTGATTTGCTGTTCTGCACGCTTCAGAACCTTCTTTCGAAGGTTCTTGCTGTCATCACTAACCTTCTTCGTCTGTACCTTTTCTTTGGAAGCCGGAGATGTTAAACGGCTTCCTAGGCTCTTGGATCGAGTTGATTTGGTCATAACTTGCGTTACAACTGCGGTAACTCAGCTGGCTATCGGTTTAGATGCACACCGTTTCCGCCATCTTGAATCTTTCCATGTACACACACGCGTGCGTGTGTGTTGTGTGTGTGTGTGTGTGTGTGTGTGTGTGTGTGTGTGTGTGTGTGTGTGTGTGTGTGTGTGTTGATTGTGTGTTTATATATACCTGAATTTTAATGCAAACGTTGCTTTTATTCACAAAAAATGTCAATCAAGGATATACTGCCTTCAAAAACAGAGGTCACTGAACGTTGAAAAGGATATCATGTGCTTGTTTTATCGTAGTTTTGTAGAATCTGTTTTGTCATAGGGGTTTTTATGCTGGTTTGGTTGTTTGAATGTTAAGGGCAAGAACGTATTGAATAGAGTTGTGAAAGTGTGTGGAAACATTGTTGGAGAGAAGCAAAAGGCACTGAACTCAGTATATGAAAATCAGATGATTAAAAAAGTTCAAAACATTTCCACTGACAAGACCCATGTGCTTTCCCAGCACTACACATTGCTTCCATCTGGTCGAAGATTCCGGATGCCAAAATCAAAAACAAACAGAACCAGAAACAGTTTTATTAACAAATCAATTCACTTTCTAAATCACTGTTGATTTTCATCTTTTTAATAATAATAATAATAATAATAATAATAATAATAATAATAATAATAATAATAATAATAATAAAATAATAATAATAATAATAATAATAATAATAATAATAATATATTTATATATAAAATTATAAAAAATATACTTTTATGCATGTGTGTGTGTGTACATATGCGTATATGTTTTATATATCCATCAAATAACAGTGTATGCTCGAGTATGCACCTGAGAGGCAGAGGGGAGAGGGAGAGAGAGAGAGAGAGAGAGGAGAGAGAGAGAGGAGAGAGAGAGAGAGAGAGAGAGAGAGAGAGAGAGAGAGTGTGTGCGTGTGTGTACATGCGTGCGCGTGCATGTGTGTGTATGCGGTGTGTGTGTGTGTGTGTGTGTGTGTGTGTGTGTGTGTGTGTGTGTGTGTGTGTGTGTGTGTGTGTGTGTACGTTTTATCTAAAGTACCAGTTAATGAATAAGCGTAAACTGTGATGGGTGATGAGTAGAAAGGATGTTGAATGGTTTTTATCAAAATGTTTTTGTCATGTTCTGCATTTTAATGTAGAAATACTGATACCGGTTATATATGCATTGATTATGCTGATATATTTTATTAGATGTGTTTAAACAATTATTGTGTTATAATTTTGCCTTGTTATTCTTAGCTATTATTGATATGTGTGTATCGTTGTGTGCGCGCGAGGATGTGTGCGTGTGTGGGTGTGTGCGCGCGCGTACGCGCGCGTACGTGTGTGCATGTGACGCATGGTATTGTCGAATTTAAAATACTGTTGCTTTTTACTTTTTCTTTTGTTTAATAATGCATGCGTGTAATTGTAATTTTAGAATGCCACTCATAATTTCTCAAGTTGAGACATTAAAGTATTCTTGAGTCTTGAGTCTTGAGTCTTGAGTGTGTGTGTGTGTGTGTGTGTGTGTGTGTGTGTGTGTGTGTGTGTGTGTGTGTGTGTGTGTGTGTGTGTGTGTTCATTATTGCACTTTCAACCACATAATCCAGATCTTTCCCCCTACTGTTTCTTTCTCTCCCAAGGCTGCAATCACACTTCTCAGATCAGAATGCCTGTACAAGTCACACATCTGTACACTAACATCACCAGCAATCAGCGTTTAAAAAAACACCTTCTGTTTGTAAAGCAGAAGTAAAACGTAAAAAGAAAACGTTGCAAAAACCCCCAGAAAATCCAGTCCAAAAAAAAAAGACACACACATACGCGCGCGCGCAATCTCTCTCACGTGCACACGCACGCATACACGCGAAAAAGCACACACACACAGCTGAACACACATTTAAGCACACACACACACACAAAACACACACACACACACACACACACACACACACACACACATACATGAATGCACACACATGCATATATACACACAAACACACTAAGACACACACACACATACACATACATACACACACACACACACACACACACACACACACACACACACACACACACACACACACGTGCGCACAAACACACACACACATGCGCACACAGATGCATGCACACACATGCATACATACACACAAACACACAAACACATACACACACATGCATACACACACACACTCACACGTATACACGCACACATACACACACACACACACACACACACACACACACACACACACACACACACACACACACATGCGTACAGACACATGCGCACACACACACACATACGCGCTTACACACGCATACACACACATGCATACACACATACACACGTGACAAAATGGCGGAGACACTCAGCAGCTAGTTTCTCCCAGCAGAAAAAAGTTGGCGCATGTCTGTGTCAAATATGAAAAGACACAGTATGATTACGCGGGCTTCTGCCATTCCCATCAGAGCGACCTCGCAGAATGCCTTAACAACTGGCGGTTCGCTACAATCAAGAAATTCCAAAACAAAAAATCGGACTGAGGCACCGGCAAGTCAACCCTTGGAAACAACTGTCCCTGAAGTCTGCCCAGCAAGTCTGACAGCCTACAACTCCAGTCAGACTGCAGAGAGGTCCGACAGTTCCATTGCTTACCTCTCACAAATGATAGTGACACTGTGTGAACGCGTCTCGTCACTAGAAAAAACGCTGAACCACCGAGAAGAAGAAAATCTGAAGACCAGACTTGACAGCGTTCCCATGGTGACCATAGGGACGCAAACCGACAGCGAAACACCAAGCCGTACTTACGCTGAGGTTGCTGGCTCCCTTCCACGAACAGGAACAGGACAGGCGGAGGCCACTAGGCCAAAGGCATCCAACACGCTGAGTCCCCGACGATCTAGGCCTACAGTACTACAGAAAGGCAAGTCCACCCCCAGCGTAAGTACGTCTTTTGGTTCTGACATCATCACTAATAATGACGTCAAAAAGAAAAGAACTACAACTCACCCCAAGCAGAACAAAGAACACTTTCCGCAAGTCATTATTCTGCAAGACTCAGTCCTTAACCAGGTGGAAGAGAAACGACTTGGGCAGTCCTATGACATAAATGCCTGCATGCAAAAAACACATACTCTTTCCGAGGTACAAAAAATCCCTGCAGGCTGTCACAGCATCCACTATTAAACCTGATGCAGTGGTGGTGCATAGTGGCATCAATGATCTTAAATTAAAAGATGCTCTTGATCTTAGCAGAAGCTTTGTCACCACCCTTCGAGAAGTGGCCAAGAAAAATCCTCAAACCCGTTTTGTAGTCAGCAAAGCTACAGCTGTTAAAGACACACAGTTAGAAGTAAAACGCCAGTTATTTAATGCCATGGTCACTTCTGAACTATTTGAGGTAGACAACATCACCTTTGTTAGAAACTCCAACTTTCATTCATACCATCTTAGAGACGGCATCCACCCCAGTGCAAGAGGTACCAGCATCCTTGCCGGCAACATAGGGAGGCACGTGCGTCATCTTCTTTGGAAAACTCCCCTGAAACCATCTCGCTCTCACGGATTCCGCCGTCTCCAGTCCTACCCAGTCTACCCCTACAGAAGCCTGTACTCCAGTTACGATGCCTTCAGTGACTGGTCTGAGTATTATTAACTGGCATTGCCATGCACCAACTTTTCTGCATCCCGAGAATATAGCAGACTATCCACTTAATCCAAGTCTTTTCCTGCTGAGGAATTATTTGCTCCGTTGTTACTGACTCTACCTAATCTATTGAATTGTTTGTTATAGTGTATTTTTCCCTGTTTCCTCTTATTGTTGCATTCAATATTGATTTATTGATTGGCAGACTATTCTGTCATCATCATTTTAGTGAGTTTTGGTTAGCTGTTCTTTTCTTTCTTATTCTCTTCTTTTATTTATTATTGTTATTATTTATTATTATTTTTTTTTATTTTTTTTTTTAAAGCCAAGTTAATTCTGATCATTTAAGCAATCAGTCCATAATGGGAAAAGGTGTTCAAATTTTCCAATGGAATTGTCGATCACTGAAAAGAAACTGTGACTATCTTGTGCAACATCTTGCAGAAAACGACTATGATATTCTAGCCATGCAGTCTTTAAACATAACAAGAGAAAAATTACCTAAAATCTCTGGTTATTTCTATCCTCCCATCCATCAACAGGCTGATACCACTGGCAAAATTAACACAGCCATTTATGTGCGTAAAGGGGTGATATACACATCATGCCCCAGTCCTGCTCCACTCCATATTTCTAACTTACATTCATGTGCTGTGTCTATTCCATTTAATGCATCATTGTTAACCATAGTGTCTGTTTATTTGCCCCAAGGGCCCACTGATGTTAACACGGAATGGCTCCGTACATTGCAGGAAGACCATGACAAGAAGTATATCATTGTAGGTGACTTTAATGCTCACTCACCCTTCTGGGAGAAAGACTGTGACATTGTCACAAGCAATCGCTTTGTTGAAAATTTAGTTGATTCCTCTCTATATCTTTTAAACGATGGTCATGTAACACGCATTCCTGACAATTCTAATCACAGGGCAACTGCAATTGATCTAACCCTAGTGTCACCTGAATTAGTACCACAATGTGAGTGGAACCCAATAACTGATTCCCTCAACAGCGATCATTTGCCAGTTGTGACCAGAGTGGAACTAGAAAGATCATTCTTAACAGATTCAACAGAAGACAAAGTTCCCAAATTTAATTATAAACGTGCTAACTGGGAAAAATTTACAAATCTTCTGCTATCATATAACACACCAGATATGGATAGCCAATGTATCGATAGTCTATATATATCCTTTACAAATGCAGTTTTATCTGCAGCAAGTGGTTCTATTCCTAAACATAAACGAATAAGTTCTCATAAAAATATTGGTAATGTATGGTGGAATGATAACTGTCAAAAAGCAAAAGAAGAAAGAAAACTAAAATTAATAGCTTATCTAAGGAATAAATCTGAATCAAATTATACAGAAATGAAAAAAGCCAAAAATAATCTAACAGAATTGTTGCCCAGGCAAAGAAAGAATATTGGTCGTCATTTTGCATGTCAGAGGTGTCTGACCACAAAGATTTGCAGAAAGTGTGGGACAAAATAAAAGAAATGAGAAATGGGATAAGCTTACCTCAGTGTCCCATTAAATTAGAGAACTCAGATCTTCCTTCAAATTTTGAAAAAGCTGAAGCTTTTGTGGAAATATTTGCCAACAACAGTTGTAGAACTGGTTTGTCGGAAAAGAATAGAAAATTTAGAGAGAAACGTGAATTGAGCAACAGACACAACACTCCAGATCTTGATCACCTACAAACTCATTATATTAATGCACCCCTTACCTTACAAGAGGTGAAAGCTTGTCTTGATAATCTCTGTGCTAAGAAAACAGCAGTAGGACTTGATGGAGTTTCCAATGAAATGTTACGTCATTTTCCACCTAATTGGGTCAACTTTTTATATCTTTTTTTCCAAAAGTGTTGGACTGAAGGTCATCTTCCACTTATTTGGAAGCAATCCATAGTTGTACCAATTAAAAAGCAAGGAAAACCAAGAACTGATAAAAATAGCTACAGACCTATAGCTCTGACATCTCATACATGCAAACTCATGGAAAGGATTATTTTAAGACGTCTTATTCATTTTTGTGAAAAATATAAAATCATTCCTGTGAATCAAGCTGGATTCAGGAAAGGTCGATCAGCTATTGAGCATTTAGTAAAACTCACAACGCAAATCAAACAACAGTTTGCCAGACGTAAAAGCATTCTTGCAACATTTTTTGACATACGAAAAGCATATGAGCAAGTATGGCATAATCAACTTTTAATCAAGTTACAAACTGTTGGAATTTCGGGTTGTATGTTTAATTTCATCAAGCATTTTCTGGAAGATAGATCTATTCAGACAAGAATAGGAGGGACATATTCAAACGCAAGATCTCTGGAAATGGGTTTACCCCAAGGATCAGTAATTGCTCCTATTTTATTTAATATTTTAATTGCTGATTTACCAAAACAATTGTCGAATAAAATAGTTTTAGTTCAGTATGCTGATGACATTTGCTTATGGATGAAGGTAACATTAAAAAGAAAAACTCCACTCCGAACTCTTAACTATATCAAAAAACTTTACCAGTGTGAACTGAATAAAATCAGCTCATTTATGACAGAAAATGGGCTTAGTTTGTCGCTTGAAAAAACAAACATGATGCTTTTCAATTCAGGTTATGACCCTGAGAATCTCCCTCTATTTACTATCGATGACATTCAAATACAATACACCCAACACGTTAAATTTCTGGGCATTATTCTAACCACTAAATTGTCCTGGTACAATCATATCAACTATATACTAGATAAAGCAAGAAAGAGTTTAAATTTTCTAAAAATTGTATGTAAACAACACTGGGGGCAAGACACAAGAACTCTTATATCTTTAGCCACCTCTTTAGTGCGCTCAAGACTAACGTATGGACAAGAGGTGTTTTTTAGCGCTCCACAATACTTGCTAAATAAACTGCAAAGCATAGACAGTAAAGCACTTAAGTTATCTCTGGGAGTTCCTTTTCATGCCTGTACTTTAGGCTCTTACAAGGAAGCAGGAGTGCTACCTCTTAATGATTACAGGGAACTTTGTGCTGCAAAGTATGTTTTGAGATGTTATTCATACGAAAATTTTTCACGAAAAGAAGTTAGTTTAAGATCAGACATAGACTTTGCAAAGCGAGCTAGGTCAATTGTATCACTGACATCAATAAAGACTTTTGCTTCGGCTATGTTTAAAGATTCTAAAATTAGTGAAAACAGTCTTGCTGTTACACCTTCTTTTTCAGATACCCCTGAATGGGAAATGAAAAAGCCAGTATTTGACATATGCCATACAAATCTATCAAAAAGCGATTCACCTAACATCCTTGCCAGCGTAGTGAATTCGCACATTGATAATCATTATTCAGACCACTTAAGAGTATACACAGACGGATCAAAACTTGATAACGGACATGTAGGAGCAGCTTTTGTTATACCAGCCCTTCACGTTGAGGAAAAATACCATATTACTAGTAGGGTTTCTATCTTTACCGCAGAGCTCTTTGCCATACTAAAGGCCCTGAATTATCTTGTTTCATTACCTCAGAATTATTTAAAAATTGTACTATGTGTTGATTCTAAATCTGTGTTGTATGCCTTAAATTCCCTAAATCAAAATACTCGACTAAAAATGATTACTGAAGTCAGACATGTTCTTCATCTCTTGTCCCTGAAAGGCATTAGAGTTACGTTTTGTTGGGTGCCTTCTCATTGTGGTATTTTTGCTAATGAATGGGTCGATAGAGCTGCGCGAAGAGGAGCATGCAATGTTGAAGGATCACTTTTAGCTAATATACCTTTAGACCTTCGAGAGGGTTATGAACTTTTAAAACATATATCCTACGATAAGGCAATTAAAAGACTGAAAAATTCGAATAGTTATTACTCTCAAAATTGCCTCAATGCAAAATACACCAAACCCCTTTATGCAAATTCATCTATGTCTGTTTCCAGACAAATCTCAAGCTTAGTCTGTAGATTTCGTCTAAATGCCCTTCGCACAAAATATTGTAAGAACATACTATGCATGTGTGGAAAACAAATTAGTGTTAAACATCTGCTTACTTGTTGTCCTCAAATTAAAGAGTTTATTTCTATTACATTGAAAGATCCGTTCTTTTTAGAATCATCTGAAACGCTTAAAAGCATCCTCAACAATGATATACTTCTTTGCAGAATCTCTGAATGTCTGTTACACAGCTCAGTTGGTATCTTCCTGTGATTGATCGTTTTGTTTTAATGGAAATTCTTTGACCTCTTCTGTATACCTCTTCAATAGCTCTAGTCTCCCCCCCCCCCCTCCCACCCCACCCCCACCTCACCCCAACTTTGGGCACATTATATACATTAGTGTGTGTAAATGTATCCCAAATACAAAATTTGTCTGCATGTTATAGTTCCTATTGTTAGTTAATAGTTAAGTTCTTGTTTACTTTCATTTTTTAGCTTGAAGGGTTAGTGGGTTTTCTTGTTGCTGTTTTTGTTCCCTTAAAGTCCAAAACCATAGGCCTACTTACAGTTTTTTTGTTTTTTTTGTTGTTGTTTTTTTTCCCCCCTTGGTTTCTCTTTAATACTTTGTAATATAGACTGTCAAAGCATAATCACACACGCACACGCGCGCGCACACACTCACACACACACATACACTCACACTCACGCACGCATTCACGCACGCACACACAGACACAGACACACGCACGCACACACACACACACACACACACACTCACACACTTGCCTGTCTGATATCACTATTTAGTGGAAGGACGTTAAACTGAAGAACAACACAACATACACACAAACACACACACATGCATACACACATACACACACACACATCCACACACCCAAAAACTAACACACACACACACACACACACACACACACACACACACACACACACACACACACAACACACATGCGCGCGCGCGTGCGCGCGGAGGGGGGACAGATAGCCTAGTGGTCAGAACATTGCGGTGGCAATTTGAAGACTCGGTTCGAGTCCGGTGGAGGAAATTTTCCTCCTGGAGTTAACATCAGTGCCCACTCCACTCTCCCCAAAAGTCCTTCGGATGAGACTTTAAACGGAGGCCTCGTTCGCGAACGCACGCAAAATATCTTGCGCACACGCTAAATCCTTTTCCGCTTTTTGAAAGAGTAGGCCATCGTGTGCCGGTGGGAACAGATGACAATATTTACAAAAACTGCATACACACGGGGACGGGATGAAAGAATGCACATCATTGCTTATTTTGTTATCCTCGATATAATAAAATAAATAAACAAAAAAAAAAAAGAAAAAAGATCTCTCTCTCTCTCTCTCTCTCCTCTCTCTCTCCTCTCTCTCTCTCTCTCTCTCTCTCTCTCTCTCTCTCTCCTCTCTCTCTCTCTCTCTCTCATATCATCACCTGAAATTTCCATTGGATAGAAATGTTTTGGTTCTTATGTTGAAAACGAAATTGTATTTTTTTACGTCTATTAATAAAGACGGGCTGGGTTTGTTTGGTTGGTTGGGTTGGTTTCCCCCCTGTTTGTTTTTTTCCCCTCACATAATTATGTCTTACGCCTTTTTGGACTTTTAAAATTCATGTATATGGCAATGTTCTGGCGGCTCCTGCAACGGTACTGGAACCATTGGTTTGGGCAATTGCCTTTCCAATGGACCAATCTAGTGGCGTGGAGAGGGGAGGGGGGGGGGGGGGCATCTACTGCATGGATAACAGCTTGCCCTCCATACTTACTTACCCAGGCTTTGCACTCTAGAGCCTAGAGCGTAACTCCATTGTCTTCTGAGACTGATGGGTGCCTACTACTAAAATCATGCTCTTAAAAACAGCTTGAAAAATGTTAGGTTTGGGTGTAACACCATAATGTTTTTTTCAATGTTTGTTAGATGTTATGTCTTTTTCTTGTTAGTTTTTTTTTTCCTTTTCTTCATAATAATTATTATTTTAAAGTAAGAAAGATTTGTCAAACTGTTTTGATGTGTGTCTTTTTTGTTTGGGTTGCTCTCTTCTCTGCTGCCTCCTCTCCCATTCACTCTTCTTGATTTAATTATAGCCAGTGTATCTGTCTTGACATAACTGTTTGGGTCAGTTAGTGATTGTGTATTTGTTGAGTACATACCTATCTCTTTTGTTTGAATAATGATCAATGTATCCAGTGGGCTTTATGTATTTGTTAAATGTCTACCTATCTTTTTTTAAAATCATTGGCAGAATTTTTATTGTTGCCTGTCCTTTATTTTGTTTCTGTTGTTGTGTTGTTTGTTTTTTGTTTTAATGGTTTAGTTTTGCTATTCCCTAATCTGGGCAAGGGCTGGATGATAAAAAGTTATGAATACTTACTCTGTTACCGTTGGAAAACAAAGATTGATTATTCATTCACAGATAATTCGTTCATTCATTCAAGCTGAGAAAACGTTGGACATTACGTTATAAAGTGACACTCATCTATCGTGTTCATGCTCCATTGTTTACAAGAACGATTTTCGAGTTGATTGCCTTTCACTTGTCCTGTTTCAATCAGCAATGAATGATCAGTACATCTGAATCTAAATAAAAAAATCATAATTATTGTTATGATGATGGCAAGTCACTAATATACTTTTCCCTTTTAAATAACTTTCGTTAATTACGATACAATATGCATTATTACTTTTTTGCAACTCTTCTGACCATGACTTTACAAAGGTGTCCTTTAAACCTTAATGACATTACGACATAACTATGGATTGAGTGATTTACTTATTTATTTATTTATTTATTTATTTATTTATTTATTACTTATTTATTTATTTATTTATTTTCTTTCTTTCTTTCTATCTTTCTTTCTTTCTTTCTTTCTTTCTTTCTTTTTTTCTTTATTCATCCATTTATCTGTCTGTTTATTTATTTATAACGAGGATAATGGAATAAACACTCATGTGCTTTTTTTACATCTAGTCCCCGTGTGAATGCAGGTTTCTACATCTTGCCATCTGTTACCACCGGCTTACAATGGCCTACTCTTACGTAAAAAGGACTAGAATTTAACTTGTGCGCAAGATGATCTGCGTCTCATCCGAAGGACTTTTGGGGAGAGTGGAGTCTGCACATAAACTATCTGTGTTTCCCACACAGAGCCAAACCCTGTTTGTATAAAGATTGTATGAATTTTCTTGATCCATTCTGAGCAGTGCATAAACCATACTGTGCATAACACCATTTTGATGAAGGAAAAGTCAGAATTGTCAGCAATAAGAGCAGATCAAAATCTGATTAACTTTGCACCATTCGGAACAGACAGACAGACAGACAGATAGACGGACAGACAGACAAACAGACACACACACACACGCACGCACGCACACACACACACACACACACACACATACAAACACACACACACACACGTGCACGCGTGGACACACACACACACGCACGCACGCGCACACACACACACACAACACACACACACACACACACACACACACACACACACACACACACACACACACACACACACACACACACACACACACACACACACAGAGCAGTCTTATTTGACATAACATGTCGCATGACAAATGGGACCGGATAGCCCTAGTGGTCAGAACATTGTGCTGGCAATTTGACCACCCGAGTTCGATTCCCATTCGAGGGGATTTTTCCCATGGAGTTAACATCAGTGCTGACTCTACTCTCCCCAAAAATCTTTCGGATGGGACTGTAAACCGAGGCCCATGTGCGAAAGCATTCAGAACATCTTGCACACACGTTAAATCCTGTTCCACTTTTCGTAAGCGTAGGCCATTGTGTGCCGGTGGGAACAGATGACAATGTTTATACAACTGCATGCATACGGGGACTGGATGAAAAAAGGCACACGCACGCATACACGTGCCCGTGCGGACACACACACACACACACACCACACACACACACACACACACACACACACACACACAACACACACACACACACACACACACACACACACACACACACACACACACACACACACACAGCATTCTTATTTGACATATAATGCTGCATGTGTAATTTTGCTACACAGGCTTTTTGTTTTGGGTTGTTGTTGGTGTCAGTTCTTGTTTTTATATTGTTATTGACTTGGTTTTATTGATGTCAGATTCAGAGTGACAAGTTAATTAGAGTTGATCATTTTACTGATAACCCCCCCCCCCCTTCTCTATCTCTCTCTTGAAATTCTTAGTTGTGATCATAAGGACAGTCCCTACCCAAGGCAAGGGCTGGATGAATAAATGAAAGTCAATGCTTATCTGTAGCCCTTGGGTATAAAGATCATCAACCAAATATCTATGAGTCAACCAATCAATCAATCAATCAGCCAGTCAATCAAGCAGCCAGCCAATCATTTAACAAGTCAATCAATCAATCAATCAATCAATCAATCAATCAATCCATCAAACAATCAATCAATCAATCAATCCATCAAACAAAGGACAAGCGATTTTTTTTCGGATTTTTTCCATGAAAAATTAGCAATTTCAGTAAGGGAGGTAATCCTAGAATGAAAGTCAGGCAAACTGACAACAGTTGTTTCCTCTCAACCTTGACTACAGGATGACAACAGATCTGAGGGAGGGAAGGAGGGAGGGCACAAGGGGGACGGGATAGCCGAGTGGTCAGAACATTGCACCCGCTATTTGATAACCCGGGTTCGATTCCTGTTTGAGGCGATTGTTCCCCCGGAGTTAACATCAGTGCTGACTGCACTCTCCCAAAAAGTCCTTCGGATGAGACTGTAAACCGAGGCCCCGTGTGCGAACGCACGCAGAACATTTTGCGCACACGTTAAATCCTGTTCCGCTTTTCGTAAGAGTAGGCCATCGTGTGGCGGTGGAACAGATGACAAGATTTACAACACTGCATGCACATCGTTTTCATTGAAATAAACATATCAGGACAGCAACGCCCACTTCATCTGTTCATAAACTATTTCATCTGCTATTTCAATTTTTGAATCACACAGCCTTAGACAGATGCAAATATATATAAAAAACCCCACATTTTTTGTATTTGTACAATGCAATGCTAACTGATATTCACTTAAAAAGTAGTTCAGAAGCTTATTCTCTGTAGTAACAGTGAGCCATAATCTTCTGGTGTTGGTAAGAAGCTTTCTAAACATGTGCTGAATTTGGATTTATGCTTTAACAAAGCAGTTACATGGTTTATCATGACACCTGAAAGTGAGTTAGACGTTGGTCAATCTTTTATATTTTAACTTTCTATAAAATTTTGTTGTTTTAAAAAAATATAGATATAAGTTACAATATTTGTACAGATCTTAGTATTTTTTATACTCTGTTCACTGTAATTTCCTGATATGTATGACGTTTTGTTACTAATAATATATTTCTATTCTTCAAATAAAGGTCATTTTATCCAAAACTGGTCTCTGTGTTGTTTGATTGTATGAGGGTTCAATTTGTAATGGGCATGAAGATCTGATCATCCATAGCTGTGATTGTAGCTTTGGGAGAGAAAAAATAGTAGAGACAGACAATCAGGAATGAATGCTTGATAGTGCCCAGAATATTCATCCACACACACACACAACACACACACACACACACACACACACACACACACACACACACACACACACAACACACACACACACACACACTCACACACACACACACACACACACACACACACACACACACACACACACACACACACACACCACACCACACACACAGTGGCCTAGTGGTCTCCGCGGGGACGGACAGCATAGTGGTCAGAACATTGCACTGGCAATTTGACGACCCGAGTTCGATTACCGGTCGAGGAGACTTTTCTCCTGGAGTTAACATCAGTGCTGACTCCACTCTCCCC
>JASPKP010004474.1:0-5000 GCA_030674155.1 Stramonita haemastoma | reverse complement strand
TCACGAGGGATTTGTAAAGGTGGTATTTGGTGCAGAAGCTGATGTTGTTGCTTCTGATGATCTTCTCGAGTCTGACTAGAGCAGATGTTGCTGTTGCAATGCGAGCTTTCACTTCATTGTTTGATGTGCCATCTTTTGTTAGGATGGAGCCTAAGTATTTGAATTGGCTCACCTCTTCTAGTGTTTCTCCATTCATCTTTATTTCCGTGATGTCATTACTCGCGTTGTTGACCATGATCTTTGATTTCTCTGTACTGACCTCCATGCCGTATGCGCTCGCTCGATCTGTTAAATTGTCTGTGAGGATTTGCAGTTCTTGTTTGCTGCTGCCCATGAGGTCAATGTCATCTGCAAATCTGAGGTTGCAAAGGGGTCTTCCACCAATGGAGATGGAAGTGTGGTGGTTTTGCAGTGTCTCTGTCATGATGTTTTCGAGGAAGAGGTTGAAGAGTACAGGTGAGAGAAGGCATCCCTGGCGAACCCCAACCGTGGTCTTGAAGAACTCGCCCACGTGATTATTTATAAAAACTGCACTTTCTGCGTTCTCGTACAGAGCTTTGATGACTTCAATTAGACAGCTGTCAATGTTGAAGTGCCTGAGTACTTGCCAGAGGCCGTCATGCCATACCTGTCAAAGGCCTTTTTAAAGTCTATGAAATTGTGGTACAAGTCTTTTTGGTGTTGGAGATGCTTCTCTATCAGAATTCTCAGATTGAAAATTTGTTCCATTGTGCTGCGTTTTGGTCTAAAGCCCACTTGTTCTTCTGCCAGGAGTTTTTCCGCTTGGTTTTTCTCTATCAATTTAAAAAAGAAAAGATTTGCAGGTATTTCTTGCAATTTTATATGATGCCTTTCACAAGTGTAAATTGTGTCTTTTACAGAAATTGATAAACTTCAAGAAATGTCTTGAGTCTTTAATATTGTTTATCATTTTGTGATGAAGTATTGCTTTTTAGTTCCTGTTAGTATTGGTAGTACTTTTAGGTGTCTTGCTGCAAGTTTTTTTTCTTCTTCTGTTGAATTCGTTTGTTATTCTCCATGCCCCAAAGGAGTGAAAGGAATTAAATCTTGAATCCTGTGTGTGTGTGTGTGTGCGTGTGCGTGTGTGTGTGCGTGAGTGTGTGTGTGTGTGGCGCGCGCGCGCGCGTGTGTGTGCGTGTGTGTGTGTGTGTGTGTGTGTGTGTGTGTGTGTGTGTGTGTGTGTGTGTGTGTGTGTGTGTGTGTGTGTGCGTGCTGTGATTTTGAGTGAATATTTGTTTAGCCAATGCCAGTGTTGGTCTACGCGGCTGCACACAGTATGTACGTGACGTGCATGTACGTGACATGCAACATTAGAGAGAGAGAGAGAGAGAGAGAGAGAGAGAGAGAGAGAGAGAGAGAGAGAGAGAGAGAGAGAGAGAGAGAGAGATTTGATTTATTCTTTTATATCGAGGATAATGGAATAAACACTCTTGTGCTTTTTTACATCTAGTCCCCGTGTGTATGCAGTTTTGTAAATGTCATCTGTTCCCACCGGCACACGATGGCCTACTCTTATGAAAAGTGGAACAGGATTTAACGTGTGTGCAAAAGAGAGAGAGAGAGAGAGAGAGAGGAGAGAGAGAGAGAGAGAGAGAGAGAGAGAGAGAGAGAGAGAGAGAGAGAGAGGAGAGAGAGAGGAGAGAAGGACAAGGCAAGGCAAGGCAAGGCAAGGCAAAGCAAGGCAAGGCAAGGCAAAATTCTTTTATTCGAGGATAATAGATAAGCACTCGTGTGCTTTTTTACATCCAGTCCCCGCCATTTTCAGGGATAACATCGAGAGAGAGAGAGAGAGAGAGAGAGAGAGGAAGAGAGAGAGAGAGAGAGAGAGAGAGAGTGCCATGCACGCGTGCACCGGTTGTGTCTGTCTGTCTTTGATCACACTCATCCCCAGGCCTACACACGCATGCACAAGCCGTCTCCCGGCACACGTGTGACTGGACACACGCACAAGCAGACAAAACGTTCGCTCGTGTGTGACCATGTGCGGTCGATGCAGTCAGTCATCTTGATCACTCCCACTAGGCCCATTCCCTTGCCACTGACTGTATGGACTGTTTTCTGTGACACAAGCGGTTGAAAAGGCTTTGAAAGTGGACGATAGATAATTTCTTCCACCCCCACTGCATCCAGGCATAGATTAAACTTAGCTCACTCTACAACCAGTACACCTTTCGATTTTCTGTCAGAAATTACTGCAACCAGAATGGCTGAAAATAGAAGAACGAAATAGGAAATACGCCATGTGACCAGTCCGAGTGTTTTCATTGGCTGTAGATGTCAACATTAAAATCTGGAAAATATGGCAGACGAAGTGGCAGAATTCACAGATTAACCAGAAAAATTTAGGAACGCACTTAAAGCAGAAGCGATTTTTCAGCAAAGATGCCATCGATTTCTTGATTATTGGCAAGATATCTCAGTGTGTTTTGTGGAAGACGTGTATAACGAAGTGGCCCGGTAGTGTTGCTCGACTGAGGGCGAGTGGGATGCTGAGGCCGCGGTGGTCGGCATCTTTCCTCCTCCGGTCATCCTCCCCCTTTTCGGCTCCCCAAATCTGATCTGGTAAGGAACCGTTTATTCGACAATTTGGGAGTGTTGGCTCATTATGCGGTTGCAATTTTTCAGAGCCCTCAACTGTGTATGTTTTTGAGGCCTGGATATATCGACAGATTGTGCGTTCGTTTGGGTGATGTGTGTTTTATGTGTTAGTTAAGTCTGACCAATGTCTCGTTGTCTGGCATAGGCTTGAGACCGAGAGGCCACAGGCAGCTCGTTTCGGCGCTTGTGTCGTGGCCGTAAGGAGAGAAAAAAAAGGTAAAACAAACAAAGTCTGTGTTTGATCTACTCTTCATAGGCCTAGTGCAATCCAGATCATCTCTTTGGCCACGTACATGTTTTATCAGCTGTTAAGGTATAATTGTGTGATTAAAAAAAGAATTGATAGTTTTTCATCTCATATCATCTACTGTGCAGATCTGGGAATTGATGCATAGTTCAAAGGAGTAGTACTATTGCTTTGTAGTAAATATAATCTTGGATGAAAAAGATTACATTACACAAGCTGTGCTAAATGGGCTGTGTGAAAGGTGCTAGGGCCTACCATTCATGAACAAAATTGATGGTAAAATCAATTAGATATGGACTACTACACATTCAATGATTCATGGAGCTATTGAACACTAGACAAACACCTCAATATGCCTGCCCCTCTTGAAGTCTTACAAGTTACACACACACACACACACACACACACACACACACACACACACACTTACACACTTACACATGCACACACACACACACACACACACACACACACACACACACACACACACTCACACTCACACTCAACACACACACTCACACACACACTCCACACTCACTCACTCACTCACTCAAACAAACACATGTGCACAAACACATGTGCACACACACATGTGCACACACTCATGTGCACACACACACACACACACACACAAGCATGCATGCACGCATGCACACACACACACACACACACACACACACACACACACACACACACACACACACACACACACACCCTCACAGTAGACCTCTCTCTCTCTCTCACCTCTCTCTCTCTCTCTCTCTCTCTCTCTCTCTCTCTCTCTCTCTCTCTCTCTCTCTCTCTCTCGTCTCCTACATTAGGGTCATCTGGTATCACTTAAAGTGGAAAGATGTTAAAATTGAAGACTGACTTACTTACATACACGCGCTCCACAACACACACACACACACACACACACACACACACACCACACACACACACACACACACACACACACACACACACTATAATATAGTTGCATGCATGCAGATAAGTGAGAAATGATACTAAATAGGGGTGAAATCAGAGGGGACAAAAGGCCAGTAATAATAATGATGCAAAAGAGAGATTTTATAACAAACTTACAATGATATTTATATATGATACAAATAATTATGAGGCAGTATTTTTGCTCAGAATTTCCTGTTGACATGCAGCGCTTTCTCTCGAAAAGAAGAAAAAGTTAAAACAACATCAATGATTAGGCAATCACTAGATCAGTAAAATTAGAAAAGAATGTTGCAACTCTCATTCTGTTTTTCAAATTAAGATTTTAAAAAACTAGTCATATTTACTGGGTGAAAAAAAAAAGTTTTGACTTTAGTATGTGACTGGATGTTTTTAAAGTTGAAAAAAAAGTACTTTTTAACTTAAAAAAGAGTAATTTCTTTTTCAAAATAAAGATAAATAGCTGACAAGTGACATTGTCAGTCTAATTCAGAGAGAGAGAGAGAGAGAGGAGAGAGAGAGAGAGAGAGAGATGACACATAAATTATAGTTAATAAAAATGATCTTTATAATCTAATGACTAAATGAGTGACAGGGTACATTAAAATAAGTGAAAAATTCTATTCTGTTAGAGTTGGAACATTATTTACCCCTCCACAAAATTAACAACAAACAAAACAAAACAAACAAAACCCAAACAAAAACAAAAACAACAACAAAAGTGAAAAACAACAACCACAACAAAATACTTATTGGTGTCTATTTATAAATTTATTTATTGTATTAAAAAAGAAAAGAAAAAGGATTGTCGAAAGTGTTTAACCCAGGTTCTCTTTATGGTGCAAATGTGAGTGATTTTTATTTTTTTATGTCATTGTGTGTGACTCACTGATCTGTTCTTGCTCATGGAAGCATACATTACATGCATGAATATACATGTACAAAGCCAAATTATGTTTTTTGCTTTTATCAGGTGATATCAATTGATGTTTATTTAATTGAGATTTATATAAAAAAAAACACACAAGTGCAGTCAAGTTGGTCATAAATGTATCAACAATGGTTGAGAATGAGAGTGGTTTGAGTTCTAAATAAGTTAATTAAAACCTTTCAGCTTGATATCAGACCAAAAAAATTGAAATTTCCCATCCATAATTCATTTTCACTTGTGCCACATAATTTTTTT
>JASPKP010004473.1:7500-12500 GCA_030674155.1 Stramonita haemastoma | reverse complement strand
CTCTCTCTCTCTCTCTCTCTCTCTCTCTCTCTCTCTCTCCCTCTCTCTCTCTCTCTCTCTGAGGATTACTACTTATCGCTAACATTTGGAAATAAAGATTATCATCCCCCTCTTTTTTCCCCTTCGTAAATGTTTATTTTACACAAAAATAATACAAAGTTTTAACACATCAAATGAAAGATAAAAAAACAACAACAAAAACAGAGAGGCAAGCGGGAGACTGGTAGAAATCTAAATCGTGAATTTTCAAGATGATCATGATTAAAAGACATAGTTTATAAATTTATGCAATGTCAATAAATAACTCCAAATTCATTGTAGTGATTTGTCGTAATATTAACTTATGAGTATTTGAAAATAAAACAACTGTTGTTACACATGAAAATAAAATGCAAATAAGCCAGAGACGATCAGAATAGAGAGAACAAAAAAAAGACATATAAACAGAGATAGACAGACAGACAGACATAAACAGATGTTGCCTTTGCAGGAACTGTAAATGGAATCAGAAGCTTAGGGAGTAAGAAAATAATCATAGGTGGTGGGAACACTGTCATCACATTTACAGATAAAAATAGGGAAATGCTGACCAAGCCATTAACCAATGATGAGGCATTAAATCAGTTAACACAGGGGGAAGGGGAAAGCCTAGTGGGTAGAGCGTTACGCGCGTGATCTAAGGGTCTGGGTTTAAGCCACCACCAAAACACAGTTCAAGGGATTTTTTCCTCTCGAATTTAACTTCAGTACCATCTCCACTCCCCCAAAGGACGTCTTTCGGATGAAACAATAAACTGAATCGGTTCACTGGCTACATATAAAATTATTAGATAACTGGTGGGGAAAAGATGACATTTACAAAAACTGCATACACACGGGGACTGGGTGTAAAAAGGCATATGAATGCTTATTCCATTATCCTCGATACAAAAGAATAAATAAATGAAATAAAATAAATAAGTGGTTAGTTGTTTTTTTTTAATTTTAATTTTAATTAATGCCCCATCCCCCTTTCTGTGGAAAGGGTAACAGTAACGATCACCAGCATACGGTTTGTAAAAACATTGTGGACTGTCCTCTCTTTCCGCTTAAAGTCGGCAGCATCACAAGGTTTCCGAAAGGGCTAGTGCTATTGGTCTGTCCCTTGTTTCACCCATTCTTGTTCCTAATAATTGTGCCTGGGAAACACATAATGATTCTTTAGGAAGTGACCACACACAAATTGTAATCATAATGTAAGTATGAAAACTCTACATCAATGGCAAAGTTTGGGACATTGTTCCAAACTATTACTAGAGCCATGCTTTTTTCGGGAAAGTTTCAAAGTATCTTGATATTACATGAAACAAGTTTTTATTTTAAACAAATGATGATGTTGATATCAATAGATTGTATTCAAGGTTTACAGAATCTATTCTAAACTCTGTTGAAAACTTGATCCAAAAGTTTTCGTTTGTGAAATGTAATAAATACGCAGGTAACGTGTGGTGGAATGAAACCTGTCAGAAAGCTGTAGAGAAAAAGAAACTCTTCTTCAAAAGGTCCGCAAGAATTATATCATCAGAAAGTCATGCTCTTTCCAAGAGGGCTGATAAAGCCACTGATAGGGTCATAGCACAGGCTGAGAGTGATTTCTGGTCTATCTATCTATCTATCTATCTATCTATCTATCTATCTATCTATCTATCTATCTATCTATCTATCTATCTATCTATCTATCTATTATCTATCTATCTATCTATCTATCTATCTATCTATCTATCTATCTATCTATCTATCTATCTATCTATCCCTTAGTCTGGCGACCATGGGGGCACCCATGAAGACTTGACAACCAGTTCCCTCCATTCCTCTCTCTGTTCTGCCTTTCTCAAAATTGGCTAAGTTCTAGGCCTGTCCATTCGCTGATGTTGTTTTCTCATCTCTTCCTTGGTCTGCCTCTTTTTCTTCCTCCTTGGACAGGGCCTTGCAGTATTGTTTTTTTCAAGTCCATTTGATCTTGTGACATGCCCGAACCATTTAAGTTTACGTCTCTTACGATTGATAGATTGATTTATGGTCTACTTTTGTAATAAAGAGGTAAGCAGTCATAAAGATCTGCAAAATGTCTGGAAAAAAAAACTTATGATGTGAAACATGCTATTTGTTTATCACAGTTTCCCATCAAAATAAAAAAAAAAAGATTTTTTCCAACTAGTTCACATAAAAGAGAAGCTTTTATTGAGATGCTTGCTACTACCATGAGTGATGAAGGTCTTTGAATGAGAAAAACCCATGTTTGTTGCTGCTAGATTCTGCCATCTTATGTCAGCCAGGGTTTTTTATTTTTGTTGTGACCTGAAATAAATCAAGCACTCCAAAAACAAAAAAACAAAAATAAAGATAAAAGCTACTGGGACTTTATATAAATGATGCAATCAAACAGGCAGAAAATTCAATGATTACTAGGTTATAGTTTGTTTTGTATTTGTGCTAGACTACAAGAAATTTAATGATTACTAGGTTATATATTGTTTTGTATTGTGCTAGACTACAAGGAATTCAATGATTACTAGGTTATATTTTGTTTTGTATTGTGTTAGACTGCAAGGAATTCAATGATTACTAGGTTTGTTTTGTATTGTGTTGTATTAGACTACAAGGAATTGAACGGATTCGTGCCTACCACACATCTGGGTCCGTTGTGTTGTATTGCATGGCACTGCCTCTCAATCCACTCCTTTACATTTTGGGGGGGCTCTTGCAATATAGACTGGCACCCTAAACCCCGAATCTTCAATGATTGCAGCACACACCCTTCCCCCAACAACACAGCAGAGAGCAGATCTCCACTAGGGCAGAAGACAGAGCAACCCAAAGACTTCACCACACATTCCAGCCAGGTCACACACCCAGTGAAGAAGGGGGCCAACTCTGCACAGATACCATCTGACGTCATCAGCAACGCCATGACGGAAGCCGGGTACAAGGCATCCCCTGATGTCACCAAGCAGAACCGATGACGTCAATTCGCTCGTCACCAGCGACACTTCTGACCCCAGTCTTGCAGGAAAGAAAGCGGATTTTACGGCAGTTTCTGTGACTCAGGAAAAATCTGCCCAAGGTAAAGGGGTACAAAGTAAAACGAAGCATGCCATCATATTTATTATAAAAAAATATATTAAAAAAATTGAGATGTTCATCGTGATAAATGTTATCATATTCTGGACTCATTGTGTAGCAATGTAAGGTAAAAATAAATTACAAACTCTTCATCACCAATGGTAAATCAATATTAAATCAAGTAGCAAACGTGTTTCTTTACAAATATATATATTTTTTAACTGATACAGGAGAGAAGTGCATTTTGTAGCTTTACTCGATATTTATCCTCTCTCATCGACTTCAACTGCCTAAGCATAAATGACGAGATGAAGTGGATCGGCGGTTTGTTATTCCAATGATAAGCTTGAAATGGGTAATGAATATAATTTTTTTAATGGAATCTTCATTGTATGTTAATATTCAAGACTATCACTTGTATCTGACGTTGGCATCATGCGTTTTGTTGCATGGTATCGGGATTTGTTAGAGGGCACACTATGACCCGATACGCGATACCGCTGACTTCAGCCCTCTAGGTTTCTGTCAGGGTTACCCCCACCCTTATCTTCTGTTACCCTGGGGGCCCAGGAGGCAGAGCTTTTGATGCTGCTCTTGATCTCTTGACATGACGTACCCATCATAGATCAGATTAATGGGATATTTCATGGAGACAACAGAGCCACCTGTTGCCCCGCCCAATTCTGATAGGAACATCGCCAGTTTGGTGCAAGACAGCTTTCGCAGCTAACCCCCATTTTTAAGGGCCGTAACCCCTATCCGCCACCCCTGGGCCCCCCCCCCCCCCCCCCCCCCCCCCCCCCCAGCAACAGAAATCCAACATCTTTTACCAAGTCCAAGCGTGGTCAGTTTCTGCTATAATTAGCACCAACTGGCCCCAGCTAGCTGGGCTGGGCTGGGCTGGAATGGATAGCAGCTGAGAGGAGCTGAAAGTGGGGGACACTGACAGCTGTGCCCCCTAGCCTGTTTGAAGATGGTCACCTCGCCAGGCAGTATCTACCATCTATCTGACATGACATATCTACTGACAGACACACAACTGACCGTGTCAAACGAAACGGGCCATCATGTCATAAGGCCCTGGCCGTGTTTAAATGCATGTTGTTGTTGTTGCTGTACGTTCCCCAGCTTGACACTCTGGGGGGGGGGGGTCACCCAAGATGTGTGCACTCTGACTCACTCAATCTCCTACCTGGGAATGACTGTCAGATTGAAATTTCACACTGGATGAGAAGTTTGTGGTCTATGACTGTTTTTCAAGTACCTCGCCATATAGGCAGCCATACTCCGACTTCAGAGAATTGTTTCTTTTTTTTTCTTCTCCTTAAAAGGAGTCTGCAGGTTGTTATGGTTGAGAGCTTGTCATGGCTGAAGGCGCAATCTCAACGTAACATTTTTACAACATAACAACATTTTTAGTATATAGGTAAAGGTGCCCTGCAACCTATGTGGTCAAAGGGGAGCGAGGCGTCAGAGACCTCAGCTTCTCAAGGGGGGGCCAGCATATTGAGGGCGGCACTTATCTCCTCTCTCTCCCTCGCTGCGTTACCTTCCCTGACCATAAAAGAGGGCAGGTACCCGTTTTCAGCTGGGTGAACTAGGGGGGGGGGGGACTGTACTGAAACCAAGGCTGATACCACTGACTTCAGCCCTCTAGGTTTCTGCCAAGTATAGTAGGCTTTATAGCGATTATTAAGCTGCCATCAGTAAAACAGACCCTGCTTCTGACCTGAGCCAATGGAATGCATGTGACGTTGTGGTGTGGTGTAATAATTATTACAGTGGGTAGTGGGGGTGGTGGGGGTGGGTGGGTGGGTATTCTGTGTGTGTGTGTGTGTGTGTGTGTGTGTGTGTGTGTGTGTGTGTGTGTGTGTGTGTGTGTGTGTGGTGTGTGTGTG
>JASPKP010004472.1:7500-12500 GCA_030674155.1 Stramonita haemastoma | reverse complement strand
TAGAGTTATCATCAGCGCCGATTCCTTTTCCCTCGAGGGTCCTATGGTTGGGACTACATCTATAAACCGATGTCCAGTGTGTGAACCACGTAAAATAATTATATTGTGTATATTTAAAACCCGTTCTGAGTTTTGGAAGAGTAGACCATTGTGTTCTGGTGTGAACGGATGGTAAAGTCTAAAAAATACAAAAGATGCAGTCGGGACAGTGTTATGTTTATAAATCATTCCTTAATTTTAAGTCAGATAAAGGCTACCTTTATGGTGGGCAAAAAGTGTTGCATACACAAAACCTCACCAAAGGTGAACCTTGGAGCTTTAGCCAAAGAACAACAATAGATAGATAGATAGATAGATATAGATAGATAGATAGATAGATAGATAGATAGATAGATAGATAGATAGATAGATAGATAGATAGATAGATAGATGGATGGATGGATGGATGGAGGGAGGGAGGGAGGGAGGGAGGGAGGGAGGGAGGGAGGGAGGAAGGGAGGGAGGGAGGGAGAGAGAGAGAGAGAGAGAGAGAGAGAGAGGAGAGAGAGAGAGAGAGAGAGAGAGAGAGAGAGAGAGAGAAGAGAGAGAGAGAGAGAGAGAGAGAGAGAGAGCAAATTGTTCTAAATACTCACCACAGACAACTCTGATGGAATAGATGAATACTAGATAATTATGTTTATAGTCAGTCACACACACACACACACACACACACACACACACACACACACACACACACACACACACACACACACACACACACACACACACACACACACACACACACACACACACACACACACACACACCGACACACCAACTTAACAAAAAGAGACACAGTATAACAGACATATTAACACCTACACATACACAGAACAAACAAAAGACACACACTCTCTCTGTCTCTGCCTCTGATCTCTGTCTCTCTCTGTCTCTGTCTCTGTCTTCTCTGTCTTCTGTCTGCTGTCCTGCTGTCTGTCTGTCTGTCTCTCTCTGTCTCTTTCTCTCTGTCCTTCTCTGCTCTCTTCTCTGTCTCTTCCTTCTGTCTTCTCTTTCTTCTCTCTCTGTCTCTTCTTCTTCTTCTTCCTCTCTCTTCTCTCTCTCCTCTCTGCCTCTCTTCTCTCTTCCTCTCTGTCTCTCTCTCTCTCTCCTCTTCTCTGCCTCTCTCTTCTTCGTCCGTCTCTCTCTCTCTCTCTCTCTCTTCTCTCTCTCTCCTCTCTCTCTCTCTCTCTCTCCTCTCTCTCTCCCCTCTCTCTCTCTCTCTCCTCTCTCCTCTCTCTCTCCTTCTCTCTCTCTCTCCCTCTCTCTCTCTCTCTCTCTCCTCTCTCTCTCTCTCTCAGAGCGAAGCAGAAGAAGAAGAAGGTATCAGGTGGAATGGCGTGCTAGAGACGGTGACCACAGCACAGCAGTCTGGCCTGTAAGTCTACACACATTTCCCCTCTGTCCTGGGGGATCTCTTTAGCGCCTTGGGCCCCAGCCAGTTGTCGGGGAGTGGGGGGAGGGGGAGGGGGGGGGGGGAGGGAGAGGCGGGAGGGAGAGGGAAAGGGAAAGGGACAGGAGAGGACAAGTAAATGAGATAGCCCCAAAAGAAAGAGGTGTTGGGAGGATGTGGTGGTTGTGGGGGGTGAATGAAGGTTATGTTCATTCAGTACTGTTTTTTTTTTTTTTTTTGGTGGTGGTGTTGGTGTTACTGTTGTTGTTGTTGTTGTTGTTGTTGTTGTTGTTTGTTGTTGTTGTTGTTGTTTTATTCTTTAATATCGAGGATAATAGAATAAGCACTCATGTGCTTTTTTACATCTAGTCCCCGTGTGTATGCAGTTTTGTAAATGTCATCTGTTCCCACCGGCACACAATGGCCTACTCTTACGAAAAGTGGAACAGGATTTAACGTGTGCGCAAGATGTTCTGCGTGCAATCGCACACGGGTCCTCGGTTTATAGTCTCATCCGAAGGACTTTTGGGGGAGAGTGGAGTTAGCACTAATGTTAACTCCAGGAGAAAAATCTCCTTGACCGGGAATCGAACCCGGGTGGTCAATTTGCCAACGCAATGTTCTGACCACTAGGCTATCCCCGCCCCCTAGTGGTCGTTGTTGTATTGGGAGAAAGTGGCTGGGTGGATAGAGGTTTATTCAGCCAGTACTGTTGTTTATCTTGTTGTTGGTGGTGGTGGTATTCGTGTTGTGTTGGGAGAAAGGAGATGATTGGATACAGGTTTGTTCAGCCAATATTGTTGCTGGTTGTTGTTGTTGGCATTGTTGTTATTGTGTTGGGAGAAAGTGGATTGGTGGATATAGGTTTGTTTAGCCAATAATGTTGCTGGTTGTTGCTGTTGTTGTTGTTGTTGTTGTTGTTATTGTTGCTCTTTTTGTGTAGTGAGAAAGTGGATGGGTGGATAGAGGTTTATTCAGCCAGTGCTGTTGTTGTTTTCCTTGTTGTCCTTGTTGTCATTGTTGTTGTTGTTGTTCTGGGAGAAAATGGATGGGTCGATAGAGGTTTATTCAGCCAATACTGTTATTGTTGTTGTTGTTATTCGTGTTGTGTTGGGAGAAAGGGGATGATTGGATATAGGTTTGCTCAGCCAGTACTGTTGTTGTTGTTGTTGTTGTTTTGGGAGACAGTGGATGGTGGATAGATGTTTATTCAGCCAATATTATTGTTGGTTGTTGTTGTTGTTGTTGTGCTTGTTGTTGTTTTGGGAAAAAAGGGGATAATTGGATATAGGTTTGCTCAGCCAGTACTGTTGTTGTTTTTCTTGTTGTTCTTGTTGTTGTTGTTATTCTTCTTGTTGTGTTGGGAGAAAGTGAATGGGTAGATAGAGGTTGTTTTAGTCAGTATTGCTATTGTGTTGTCGTTTGTTGTTAATGTTGTTGTATGTTCCCAAGCATTACACCTTAGGGGTCATCTAGATAAATATATTCACTCTGACTTATGAGATTACATGCACAATATCTTTGTCTTACAGGGGAGTGAGATAGCTCAGTGGTCAGAGTACTTGCTTTCCCAAAGCTAAGGTTAAACAGCATAGAGCCTGGTTACCAATAATATTGGATATACGACCGTTTGCGCGCCTTGGCTTCATTATAGTCCCCTCAGTCCACCCAGCTGTAAATGGGTACCTGCCTTCTTTGGGGCCAGGAAGGTAAAGCAGCGAGGGAGAGGAGATGGAAGCCGCCCATAATATGCTGGCCGCTTTGAGAAGCTGAGGTCTCTGATACCTCGCTCCCGTACGACCACAGGTTATGGGACATCTTTACCTTTTTCTTTTACTATGCCTTATAGTCATCCATCCTTCAAAGATGCACACTACACAGCGACCTGAGGAAGATTGTGTGGACGATGGAGATAACCCTGCAAACTAAGCTGTTAAGGCCAACGAGAGGCGCTGGAAAGGACATACCATTACTTTTCCCCCCAGACACATCTAACGGTGTAAAAGTGAACGAGAGAAGAAGAAGAAGAAAAGACTTAGTCCTCTTACTTGGGAATCGTTGTGAGATTGCAAGTACACGGTGGATGAAGAGTGTGCATGTAAGAATGTTTTGAAGTACCTCGTATAATTACGCACAGCTGTACTCTGACTTCAGAGGATTCTTTGTTTTGCTTTATGGTATTCTTTAGTAAGCTGAAGGAGGTTTTAGGCAGTTATGATTGAAGTTTTCCATAGCTGAAGGTCTTTTCTACATCAACTTTTAAAGTGTGGCAACATTTTATTTAATGCAAGGGTATAGATGAAGAAAAATAAAGAGCTATAATTTCTGACCTTTTTTTTTAAAAAGAGGGTGCACTGTCGATAAAGAGTAACGGTATTCTAATACTCAAAACATGCACAATGCCTTGATGTCTCACAAAACAGCCCGCAGATGTAAGGTCAGCTTTCACCACCACCCCCATCCTCCCCGTGGGGATACTGGGGGGGGGGGGAGGGGCTGTGTGTATACAAAGCATCCCGACCTGGAAATTCTGTGCTAGGAGTTTTCACTTTCGTATCCCTTTCTTTGTTTCTGCTTTTTTTCTCTTCCTTTTAACCTTTTCTTCTGGTCACCTCCTTCTTTGTCTATTTTCTTTCTTTGACGTTCTCGGTCAATTTTCTTTGCCATTTTTGTTTTTACTTAAATGTTTTTAATGTAACGAATATTTCCCATGATGCCGAAGTTGGATACGCTGGTCTGGACTTGTCAGGCATTTTAGAGGCATGCAGTGTAGCTCATTTTTGTTCACATGACAGACAACATTGGCTGCTGTCTGAGCGTTCAACGGAATACAAGAAGGAAAAGAAGAAGAAGAAAGAAGAAGAAGAAGAAGAAGAAGAAGAAGAAGAAGAAGAAGAAGAAGAAGAAGAAGAAGAAGAAGAAGAGGAAGAAGAAGAAGAAGAAGAAAGAAGAAGAAGAAGAAGAAGAAGAAGAAGAAGACGAAGACGAAGAAGAAGAAGAAGAAGAAGAAGAAGAAGAAGAAGAACAACAACAACAACAACAACAACAACAACAACAACAACAACAACAACAACAGCAACAACAACAACAACAACAACGAGAAAAAACAAGGAGATCAAGAAGAAAAAGATTGTAATGTCAGCGTGTCAGGACTGGTGAAACATTCCCCATTGCTATGTTCAGAAGCATCTTGGCAGACCTCCATGTGTAATGCCTTGCTGCTGGCCACACTAGGTGTTGATGATGAGGCGGAATTATCCCTCGTCCTTCTCACCACACAACACACACACACACACACACACACACACACACACACACACACACACACACACCACGCACGCACGCAGCACGCACACACACACACGCACGCACGCATGCATGTACGCACGCACGCACGCACGCTCGCACACACACGCCTGCACGCACACACACGCGCACGCACACACACACACAAACATGCACACATGTACGCATGTGCATATATGCATATTTTTTCTCTTTTTGCTAACCCTCTTTCTCTTTCTACATCTGCCTCTCTGTCTGTTTGTCTGTCTGTCTGTCTGTCTGTCTC
>JASPKP010004472.1:2500-5000 GCA_030674155.1 Stramonita haemastoma | reverse complement strand
TGTTTCTCTGTCTCTGTTGTTGTGTGTGTATCTGTCTGTGTGACTGTTAGTCTTCATGTCTATTCTAGCTGACTGGCTGGCTGGCTGGCTGGCTTGCTGGCTGGCTGGCTAGCTGCCTCTCTCTGTCTCTTTCTTTCTCTGTCTCTGTCTATCTGCGTTTCTATGGCTGTTTCTCTCTCTGTCTCTTTCTCTCAGTCTCATCCCCCCCCCTCTCTCTCTCTCTCTATCTCCCCCCCCCCCCCCCCCTCTCCTCTCCTCTCTCCTCTCTCTCTCTCTCTCTCTCTCTCTCTCTCTCTCTTCCCCGCCTCTCTATCCGCCCCCCCCCCTCTCTCTCCCTTCTCCACTCTTACTCATTCTCTCCCCACCACCCACCCCTCTCTCTCTGTCTCTCCTGCATGGGTAACAGTAACAAAATAATGTATCACACATAAAACTCACAACTATGTACAATCCGTTACTATGTTGACAGTAACAGCCACGTGGTACTCTTTACACGGGTGGAAGTAACACTCCAAGTTACGTTGTGAGTCGTCGCGTGCAGCAACAGCAGCAACAACAGCAGCAGCAACAACAGCAGCAGCAGCAGCAAACAGAAAAAAGGGTTCTGTGAGTACCATACAGTTTTATTCATTCTCTTGGATGTCAGGGTTGTTATCTTTGACATTATTCGCTTTTTGTTATGATCTGTATTGTTGGTGTTGGGGGTTATTTTTTGTGTTATTGTTGTGTTGTTGTTTTTTTTGCATGACTGAGTGTCTAGACGAGTATTATTGATTTCGTATTTTTTGTAGTGTTGGTTCTAGGTTTGTCTGTCAGTTTGTATGGTGTCTTTGTCTGTGTCTGTTGTCTGTTAGTCTGGTAGCCTGGTCTGTTTGTGTATCTGTGCTATATATTTTTTACTTATATATACATATATATATATATATATATATATATATATATATATATATATATATATATATATATATATATATATAATATGTAGAGAGACAGACAGACAGACAGACAGACAGACAGACAGACAGACAGACAGACAGAGAGCGTGTGTACGTGCGTGCGTGCATGATTGCGCACATGTCTATGTGTGTGTATGCATGTGTGCAATTGTGTACGCACGCGCACGCGTGTGTATGTTTCTTAGCCTGCTCACCTATTCTCGTTTAGATCAAAATATGCACACGCACATCAACAGTTTCTATATATAACGAAGTAGCAAGCGTGAAGAAGCATTTAAAAGAACAGCTACATTTTTCTTCAGGAACCTGTTTAAATGCCTGTAGCGTTTACTAATCCCTTTCCGTCGCCCTCGTTCCGTGCGATATCCTACCCAGCTTATCTGTACCTTTGGGTCATAGCAAGGCTGCACCCAAAGACATTATCCGTGGTAATGGCGTTCGTGTCTTGTATCAAAGGTTTAGGGTCAGGGAAGGTAAATCAGTGAAGAAGAGAGAGGAGATGGGCGCCGCCTTCAATGTGCTAGCTCCTAGAGAAGATGAGGTCTTTGATGCCTCTCTCCACAACGACCGCATAGGTGATGGGAAAAACTTTACCGTTACCAATTGTGTATCTTGGCCAGTCCACATCCACTCTCTGGTGTTGGTTTCATATAATTTTCTCTATCTGCCTCTTGGGTCTTCCATCTTCCAGGGACGGGATAGCTTAGTGGTCAGAACATTGCGCTCGCAATTTGACGACCCGATTTTGACTCCCGTTGAAAGGGATTTTTCCTCATCAATGCTGACTCCGCTCTCCCCAAAAGTCCTTCGGATGAGACTGTAAACAGAGGCCCCGTGTGCGAACGCACGCAGAACATCTTGCGCACACGTTAAATCTTGTTCCGCTTTTCGTAAGAGTAGGCCATCGTGTGCCGGTGGGAACAGATGACGATATTTACAAAACTACTGCAAACACACGGGGGTTGGATACTAAAAAAAGCACATGAGTGCTTATTCCATTATCCTCGATATCAAAGAATAAAGAAAAAATAAATCAATCTCTGTACATTTTCCTGTAGCTCTCCAGATGTTTGTGTGACGTGCCAGTACTCCTTCAGTTTGTAGTGGTTTTGTTTTTTTTTAATACTAAAATCAGGACCTCTTTACATGACCTCATGGCGTTTTCCATTCAATTATCATATCCTCGTTATTGATATTCTCTGTGTGTGCCACAAAGTAGTTTTAAAAAGCACGTCATCTTCAGTCCCTGTGTTCTTCGTTCAATATTTGCTGTCTTGGTTCATGTGTCACATTAGTTCAAATATACGGATATGAACAGGTAACGCATTGCGCATGTGCCATGTTTATTGCTCTCTGTGTTTTTCTCTCTGTGTGTGTGTGTGTGTGTTGTGTGTGTGTGTGTGTGTGTGTGTGTGTGTGTGTGTGTTTTGTGTGTGTGTGTGTTTATGTGTGTGTGTGTGTGGTGTTTATGTGTGTGTTGTGTTTCTGTGTGTTTGTGTGTTGTGTGTGTGTGTGTGTGTGTGTGTGTTGTGTGTGTGTGTGTG
>JASPKP010004471.1:7500-12500 GCA_030674155.1 Stramonita haemastoma | reverse complement strand
CTATGTCTCATCTAAAAGACTAGAAACCAGGCCATCAGCTGCAACCAGATGGATAGGAGGATGCAGTCTGGCTTCAGACAAGATTTGAACTGGGAACATCTGGATTTACGAACGGATGTGCTACTGCTTAACCACCAAACCATACACATTGAGAACCTGCCAGCCAACTTCTAGTGTCTTTATGACAATGCACACTGGGGTGAAACAAGCCGATTTCAGCGGGGAAAGTTAGGGTGTAGGCTTACTCGTTTTAAGTTCGTAGTCTGGACTGAGTTTTTATGCATATCATATCATTTCATTGCCATTATTTTGGGTCATGTTTTCATGTGTGTTGATACAAAACGATGTGCTAAGTGTTTCAAAATAATTTCCAGTTCCTTTTTGACTGGGTTCGCGGAGTGAACGTCTTAATCCAGACATTCAGTTTGTTTTTACACGCACATATGAAGGACGGGGTAGCCTGGTGGTTGGAGTGATGCGCTCGTGATCTGCTGACCCGGGTTCGAATCTCGTTCAAAGAGGTTTTTCCTCTGGAGTTAACATCAGTGCCGACTCTGCTCCTCCCAACAGTCCTTTGGATGAGACTATAAATTGAGGCCCCTTGTGCAAACACATGCAGAATATGTTGCACACACGTTAAAACCCGTTCCGCTTTTCGGAAGAGTAGGCCATTGTGTGCCGGTGGAAATGGATGACAAAAATTTACAAAACTGCATAGGCTACACATGGGAACTGAATGTAAAAAAGAAAGCGCATGAGTGCTTATTTCGTTATCCTCAAAATAAAAGAGTAAATAAAATAAATAAATTAATTAATACACAAACCTTTAGGCAGATAGGCACACGTAGCATGAACACACACACACACACACACACACACACACACACACACACACACACACACACACACACACACACACACACACACACACACACACACACACACACATCCACACACACAGATCAAAGGTTGATATTTGTCTTTGAATGTTTTATATGTCAATTTTCATGATTTTTTGGGGGAGGGCAGGATGAAAAAAAAGTTGTGTAAACTTAATCTTTTACCCTCAATAAAAGTCATTTTGACTTGACTTGACTTGACTTGACTTGACTTGACTTCACACACACACACACACACACACACACACACACACACACACACACACACACACACACACACACACACACACACACACTATCTACGCGTAGCTCGACGATGGAAACTGGAAGAAAGAAAAGACCCGTGATGCTAACATCATACTATACGTGTTTGGTTACAGACTGGGCAATAGGAGTTGCTGTGGACGCGGTTCTGCCTGGAGTCTCTTTCAGATGTTAGCCCATGAACCCGACAGGACCCGGAATAGGAACAACACGTCTTCCTTCACACAGCCATTCCACTGCACTGTCTCGTCTGTTAGCGCATGTAAAAGAACCCACGGCGACTAGAGTCGTTGGTGGTGACATTCTGTGGTAAAAGCCATACTTGATAGGGAAGCAAAGTCAGTTGCAGACCGGAAAAGAAAAGAATGGGTGGCGCTGCTCTTGTGGTAGGCCTAACCAACCCGCTTTGCAGGGAGATTAGCCCGAATTTCAAACAAAGAACTCTGCCGCGACTTCAAAAGTGGTGTATAATACAATACAATGAAGTCAATATGCTCAATACTATCATGCTTGCAGTCTTTCTTCTTTAAGTTCAGTACAATTAATAGAATGATCATTTTACTACTAAGCTATAGCAAGATGGCGAAGTCAGTGCAATAGGTCACTTCATGAAAACAAATTCCCATCCTTTTTTTTCTGTGAGAAGGTAATAGGGGCCTAAGTGCGGAATACTGTTGAGTTAATCTGGAACATTCCAAGTAAAAAAAAAAATCCCTCTTTTCCCAAAGGAGTGGATTCTACACATCCGAAAGGAGTAAATTATATTTATATATCCAGCAGTGTTATTGAGTAAGGTTAAGGCTAATGTTAGAACCAGCATGTCAAATCATGGATGGCGGCAATGTTTTGTGATACTTTGATCCCTCTTTCAGCGATGTTGTTGAATAAAGTCCCATGTAGCATCATCCTTCCTCTTTCAGTTGTGTTTCACTGACTGGATGACTGAATTGTGATTGTTGAATCCCAATGAGAGCTATAGGGACTTTTCGGACTCTGGCCAGCTCCTACCCAGTCCCCATATGTATGCAGTTTTGTAAATGTTGTCATCTGTTCCCAAGGCCTACTCTTTCGAAAAGCGGAACAGGATTTAGCCTACCGTGGTGTGTGTGTGTGTGTGTGTGTGTGTGTGTGTGTGTGTGTGTGTGTGTGTGGTGTGTGTGTGTGTTGTGTGTGTGTGTGTGTGTGCGCGTGCGCCACACGTGCTGGTGTATGTGTCTTTGATTTTATTTTCTATTCACTTACAGTAATATTAGACAAGGAGGTGAGTGATGGCTGAAAGACAGATGTATTTTTTTTAATATGTTTTTTTTTTTTTATAGATGCATGTTGTTATTTATGTGCATTAAAAGACTAATTCCAAACCATATAAACAGAATGTTGCAAAACATGGCAGAAGAAATGCAAATAATAACAAAAACACATGTTGCAAGGTTCAACAGTGAGGATGAAGAAATGGGGGGAAAAGGGAAGACTGTATTAGGAATTCAAGCACTCCACAAGTCAAAGCCTATTGACATGAGGCCACAAAGGGGGGTTATGGGAACACAATTTATTGTTTCATTTACCACAACCTAAAAACACCAACACACACCAACCAACACACACATCTGAAACAAAACAGAGAAGGGATTTAATATATTAAAATACATACTTGCTAAACTTAAAATATTGAAATATCAAAATAACATTTACTAAAACTCAATACAGTCAGCTTGCAGGATAAAATTGGAAACATAAAATATAAGTAGCCCACAGCCTTCGTCAGAGAGAGAGAGAGAGAGAGAGAGAGAGAGAGAGAGAGAGAGAGATGAGGAGAGAGAGAGAGAGAGAGAGAGAGAGAGAGAGAGGCAAGGCAAGGCAAGGCAAGGCAAGGCAAGGCAAGGCAAGGCAAGGCAAAGTCTTTTATTCGAGGATAATAGATAAGCACTCATGTGCTTTTTTACATCCAGTCCCCGCCCTTTTCAGGGATACATCAAGTTGAAAAGATACTAAACAATAAAGCTTTACGCAGTACCAAACAACACACAAGAATAAGGACACTATATATGATAAGGTCATAAAAAAATTCACTCAAAGAGAGAGAGAGAGAGAGAGAGAGAGAGAGAAGAGAGAGAGAGAGAGAGAGAGAGAGAGAGGAGAGAGAGAGAGAGAGAGAGAGAGAGAGAGGGGAGGTACAGTCACAGTACATTTTAAGCCAGATAATGTTGTGTACAATTTTCAATTGACCAATAATATCAGTAATTTGCGTCCATGCATTATTTACTTTTGTTAGATCTATATTAAAATCACCTAGTAGTATAACTTCCCTGGATTATAATAAGACTACTTCATCATTGCATCAAACTTGTCTATCCAATTTCTTTTCTTTCTGCTGGATTCCTATAGCAGAATCCCATTGCAATAGGTGGTAAACCTTTCATGGAGACTTCAAACCAGACAGATTCTACATCGTAATGTTCTAGTTTGAAGTCTCCATGAAAGGTTCACCACCTATTGCAATGGGATTCTGCTATAGGAATCCAGCAGAAAGAAAAAATTGGAGTTGGAGTTTGAGCACACTTGTGCTTTTTTACATCCTGTCCCCGTGTGTATGCAGTTTTGTAAATGTCATCTCTTCCCACTGGCACATGATGGCCTACTCTTACGAAAAGCGGAACAGGATTTAACATGAGAGCAAGATGTTCTGCCTGCGTGATGTTAACTCCAGAAGAAAAATCTCCTCCACCAGATCAAACCCCGGTTGTCAAATTGCCAGGCAATGTTCTGACCACTAGGCTATCTATGGGAGAGAGAGAGAGAGAGAGAATGAATGAATAAATGAATGAATAATCTTTATTTTTCAAGGGTAACAGAGTAAGTAAGCATTACATACTTTTTTTCATCCGGCCCTTGCCCTGATCGGGAATAAAGCTAAGAAACCCCCTCCCTACCCCTACATACCAGCATCACCACCAGCAGCAGTTCAACCAATATTTAAAAAAAAAAAAAAAATACAGGATACATTCAACAAAACACGTCATCCTAACTGGATACACTGATAATTATTTAAACAAAAAAATAACATAGCAAAAAATATTAAAAAATAGCAAATATTCAGGACTATGAAATAGAAGGCATTACAAATCTATAATGCATGAGTGTGTGTGTGTGTGTGTGTGTGTGTGTGTGTGTGTGTGTGTGTGTGTGTGTGTGTGTGTGTGTGTGTGTGTGTGTTGTAAGCGGGAAAACAAGCAATGTAGGCATAAAAGGGGGGAAAAAACAGATTAAAAAACAACAACAACATAAAATCCTTTAAACACAAAAAACTATATGAAAACACATTTCAATATTCAAATGATAAGAATACAGTTTGAATCCAACATAACAACCAAAATACTCCTCTCCATAATAAGTCTAGGATAGATTATCTGAAGGTGGAAGTTGGAGGGGAAAGGAAAGGGAATGGAAGCAAGAGAGAGAGAGAGAGAGAGGAGAGAGAGAGAGAGAGAGAGAGAGAGAGAGAGAGAGAGAGAGAGAGAGAGAGAGAGAGAGAGAGAGGAGAGAGAGAGAGAGAAGAGCATCGCCAAATTACATCGTCATCAAAACAAACCAGTCAGCAAAAATGTTTTAAAAAACTCACACTTCCATAAAAATAACTATCATCAATGAAACCTAAAAAACTCCCAATTTGACCAAACCTAACAAGGAAAAGAAAATCCAAGAAGAGAGAGAGAGAGAGAGAGAGAGAGGAGAGAGAGAGAGAGAGAGAGAGAGAGAGAGAGAGAGAGAGAGAGAGTATCTTCAAATTACATCAAAACAATTTAGTCAATATTTCAAAACACTCTCACTTCTGTAAAA
>JASPKP010004470.1:0-2500 GCA_030674155.1 Stramonita haemastoma | reverse complement strand
GTCACGTATAAAAGATATAAAACGCAGAATGTGTACAACATTAAACACATATAACCAAAATGAAGAAGATATTGATTCAGAAAGTGTGCAAAAGTCATTAAATGAGTGTGCTGAAAATTTGTCGGTAATTTTCACTGATGCAGCAAGATTCAGTTTGAAACTTAAAAAACGAAACATTTTAATAAAAAAGAAAAACAGTAAAAAGTGGTTTGATGGACATTGTGCAGAAACGAAAAAAGAAATAAAATCTTTACTTAACGCCATCAATCGGTATCCATTCAAAGTTGCTCTTAGACAAAAGTATTTTTCAAAGAGAAAAGAATACAACAGACTTTTAAAAGAGAAAAAGAGATCGTTCAAAAGCAGTCTTGTTTCCAACCTGCATAACGCAATAGATAAGGATCCTAGTGTATTATGGAAAACTCTGCAACAATTAAGGATAAGTGAAGAAAAAAATACAAGAGAAACAAATTTCCTCAATAACACAAAATGGATGGAACATTTAAAAAAGCTGATAGGAAAAGAACCTTCTGTCAATCAAAAGAGAAAAGAACAAGTGCAAAACATGTACGAACTACTAACAAGACGCGAAAACCCGTACTTAGACAGGCCCTTTACTAGAAAAGAAATCACCGAAGGAATAAAAACTTTAAAAAACAAAAAATCTCCAGGCAAGGATGGTATAATTAAATGAAATGATCAAATCCATCACCCCAGATATACTAGGTATACTGGAGTTACTTTTTAATGTTGTTCTTGATACAGGGTTGTATCCATATGAATGGAAAGTAGGCATCAATATTCCTATTCACAAAGGTGGATGCCCCCTAAAGCCTGAAAACTACAGAGGAATCACATTGACAAACACTTTCGGTAAATTATTTTGCCAGATACTGAACAATAGAATATGCAACTATCTAGAAGAAAATAACAAATTTGCCAAAGAACAAGCTGGATTTCGAAAGAAATGTAGAACTTCAGACAATATTTTCATTTTAAGTAAACTAGTTGATAACATATGCAAAACAAAAGATAAAAGGTTGTATTCTTGTTTTGTGGATTTTCAGAAGGCTTTCGATAGCATTTGGCATCAAGCTTTAATGGTGAAACTGCATGCAATTGGAATAACTGGTAAATGTCTCAATCTGATTGAAGATATGTATACAGATGCCACAATATATGCAAAAGTAAAAGATACGTTATCCGAAGAAATAGAAGTAAAAGTTGGGGTCCATCAAGGCAACACACTAAGTCCCACACTCTTTAATATCTACATTAATGATATCTTTCAACATATAGGAATGATTGATTCTCCATATATAACGAAAAATGATGTAGTCTCAGGTTTAATGTATGCAGATGATCTTATATTGTTATCAAATACAAAATCAGGTCTCCAATCAAAACTGGATAAATTACATGAGTATTGTCTAAAATGGGGACTCCAAGTAAACAAAGAAAAAACCAAAGTTATAATCTTCACAAAATCTGTACCTAAAATTCCTATTCATTTTAAATGTGGACAAAACCTAATTGAAACTACAGATAGGTATAAATATCTAGGTATAGTTTTTCATCAGTCAGGAAAGTTTGATGTGGCCCAGGAACACTTAGTCAAACAAAGTAACAAAGCTATTTATTCGCTGAAAAGAGCTCTACAAGGAGGTGTACTAAAAATAAATATTGTTATGCAGTTGTTTGATGCCCTAATAATGCCTATTTTAACGTATGGAAGTGAAATATGGTTTCCTTATGGTTGTAATGTAAAAGATAACTTCAAAATAGATGATTTATTTAAAATGTGCTTAACCAGTCAGTTTCCTTTTGAAAGCACCCACGCAAAATTTTGCAGACAGATATTAGGAGTTCACAAAAAAACAATGGTCTTGCCAGTTTTCGGAGACTTAGGCAGATACCCATTAACGTTAAAAGTTATTAGTCATTTAATCAATTTTTGGATTCACATAATAGATTCAAAAGAAAATAGCTATTTGAAATTGTTATATAATGAAATGCACCAAAACAATGAAAAAGATCACTGGATTTATATAATCAAAACAATAATTCATAAGATTGGATTCAAGCATGTGTGGAATAACCATAGTACATTAAATATGAAAAGATTATGCTATGCTATAAAAACAAAACTTGAAGAATTATACAGACTGTTTTGGAATCAACAAAAAAAGTTATTTTCTAAGCTGAATTTTTACAACTCTGTTTCACATGTTTACAGATTGGAGCCGTATCTTTTGATATGCAGGAATGAAAATTATAGGCGCCTATTCAGCAGATTTCGCACCAGCTCCCATGATTTAATGATAGAACAAGGGAGATATATGAATATACCAAAAGAAGAAAGAAAATGCAAATGGTGTAACAAAATAGAAGACGAGTATCACTTACTTGATGTTTGTACATTATATGATGATTTAAGAAAAAATTTTCTATCTAATGTCAATATTAAGGAAATGAATAATATGAATAACTACAAGAATCT
>JASPKP010004469.1:7500-17589 GCA_030674155.1 Stramonita haemastoma | reverse complement strand
TGTGTGTGTGTGTGTGTGTGTGTGTGTGTGTGTGTGTGTTGTGCGTGTGTTTGTGTGTGTGTGTGTGTGTGTGTGTGTGTGTGTGTGTGTGTGTGTGTGTGTGTGTGTGTGTGTGTGTGTGTGTGTGTGTGTGTGTGTGTGTGTGCGCGATCATTTTAACCTCTATCCACTAACAAGTGACTTTAGACTGGAGAAGGGAAGGAGGTGATAGGAGTGAATACAAGTGTGATTGTTTGTTGAGTTGAATGAATGATAAAAAAAAAAATGACAGTAAAAGAGAGAAAGAGAGCACTCAGTAATTGGAAACTATTGACAAGTAAAACAGGTGATTTTTATTAATATTAGAATTAAGATTTTAAAAAAAGTTTTGAAAACAAAGAACATAAAATGTAAGAACAATATTTGGCAAGGCAGAAACATAATTATTGTTGTATTTTGTCATTATCATTGTGCGAAATGCTATTTTTTTGTTGCATACACTGTACCAGCTTTCCTTCCGACAAACTAGCTTTCTTAGCCCTTGGGGTCTGTGGTGTCGCCACATGTCCGGCGCCACACATAATTACCAAAGTTGGTAGTGGAGTGTGTATGCATGCAGTACAACACTGTCTTGGTGCCGTGAGGTCTGTTACCACGCCAAAGTGGGGGTAGAGCGCAGCTGAAAACGGCTCTTTCGGTCACATCTCTGCCGAAAATCGTACCTTTTTCTTGAGGGGGTTGTGTATGCGTGCGCGCACGCGCGCGCGCTGGTGTTTGTGGTGTGTGTGGGCGGGGGGGGGGAAGGATGGGGGCACTTTGGTGTGGTGCATGACATTGTTGAATAAAATGTCATTATTATTGTGCGCACTGCTACGTTTTTGATGCATTCACTGTACCAGCTTTCCTTCCGACAAACTAGCTTTCTTACCTCTTGGGGGGTGAGGTGTCGCCACATGTCCCTCGCCACACATATCAAAGATGGTAGTGGAGGGTGTATGCATACAGTACAACACTGTCTCGGTGCCGAGGGGTCTGTTACCGTGAAAAAGTGGGGGTAGGACGGAGCTGAAAACGGCTTTTTCGGTTACATCTTTGCCCCAAATCGCACCTTTCTCTTGAGCGGGGTTGTGCATGCGTGCGCGCACGCACGCGTGCTATTGTTTGTTGTGTGTGTGTGTGTGTGTGTGTGTGTGTGTGTGTGTGTGTGTGTTTGTTTTGTGTGTGCGCATGGGGAGGGGGCCCTGCACTTTGATGTGGTGCAGCATATTTTTGCATATTTTCATTAGGCATGTACTGGTTAAGTTTCGACTTGTAATTGGTGATTTAAACGTAAATTACAGATATACAGATAAATCTAAAAAGTGCCCTTTTTGTGACAAAAATGAAACCGAAACCCTTGCTCTATTTGAATGTACAAAGTTGACAGACTTGAGGGAGAAATACCTATCCAAATACTTCACAAATGAGGATGAACATTGCCTTCAAACTATTCTGAATAGTGAAAATGTTTGCTAGTTGAGACATTTGGGTATGTACATATTTTATCTACTGAAAGCCAGAGAACTTAGCTTAACACAATCAGTGTATAAAAAACATTAAGTAGTTTATGTCTACTTAGGAAAATAACTCATGACAATGCCAAAAATTGTCTTGTTTGTTTATTGTTTTGTTTTGATTTTAGTTTCTTCTGTTAAAATGTGTTACCCCTTGTACACAGGCCGGTGGCCCTACAATTAAAATCGAGTTCCGAGTTATGTTTCTCTCTGTCTCTGTGTCTCTGTCTCTGTGTCTGTCTGTCTGTTTGTCTCTAGTGGTCAGAACATTCCGCTGGCAATTTGACGACCCAGGTTCGAGTCCGGTCGATGAGTTTTTCTACTGGAGTTAAGATAAGTACTGACTCCACTTTGCTGTTTGCTTTTGTTTCTTCTTTTTTATATGAAGTATGAATGTAAAAGAAAGGATAATATTGTCACCTGATATGACTATTTTTTTTTTAAACAAAAAAAACAAAACAACCGACCACCTCAAGTACATGTGCGCCTGCGGATATGTGCTTATAAATAATTATAAGTGTGAGTAAGTGTGTGTGTGTGTGTGTGTGTGTGTGTGTGTGTGTGTGTGTGTGTGTGTGTGTGTGTGTGTGTGTGATATTGGTATGTGCATTTGCGTGCGAGCGTGCATGCGTGAGTGAGTTGCGAATATGTATGTATGTATGTATGTATGTATGTATGTATGTATGTATGTATGTATGTATGTATGTATGTATGTATGTATGTATGTTATGTATGTATGTATGTATGTATGTATGTATGTATGTATGTATGTATGTATGTATGTATGTGTGTATGTGTGTGTGTGTGTAACCTACGTGTAGGAGTGAGTTTTATGTGTATTATTATCATACTATTATTACTATTGTTGATATTATTCTTATTGTTATCATTATAATCATTGTATTATTTTTTAGTTCCTTTTGAGTTCATTTTGTTGTTGAGTTGTAACAATGTTGTAGCTAAATATTTTTTGGGTGGACTTTTCTTGGTTGCTAAGCTGTTTATTTCATTATGTTCCTTTGTTTGCTCTTTATCTATTAACGCTTCTCTTTTCATCTATAATCAAAATCATTTTATTGTGACTTCTGATTTTCGTCTTCTGAATGAGTGCATTTTTATTACCTTATTATATATAATGTTCTTATTCCTTTATGTTGTTTGGTACTGCATATAGTTTTACTGTTTAGTATCTTTTTATGTTGATGTTATCCCTGAAAAGGGCGGGGACTGGATGTAAAAAAGCACATGATGCTTATCTATTATCCTCGAATAAAAGAATTTGTCTTGTCTTGTCTTGTTTTGTCTCTCTCTCTCTTGAACTGTTGGTGATTGTGATGTGTGGGGTAGGGGTTGCTATTACCTTTGAACAATTAAAAAAAATGTATATTCCCTAAATCAGGTCAAGGGCGGATGAAAAAAGTATGTAACACTTACTCTGTGCCCTTAGAAATAAAGTTATTCACTTATTTATTCTCTCTCCAGAAAAAAAAACCCGTACTCTATAAAATCCGATATATCCACATGATTTCTTCGAGTTTGAAACAAAATATTTTCTGAAGTCAAGTAAAATAATGATCTTGGGGTGTCTACCGTCATAATGGTATTTTAGGGATGTAAATAATGTCATAAATTATATTAAAAACTAGACACGAAAGACATTTTCGTGGAGAAGTTATTTTGTCGGTTTCTTTAATTAACTCCCCTGAAACGGCGTTCCTTTATGAATTTTAGTAATAACAAAGAAGACTACAGCGTTCTTGGTAAGGGAGGCAATTCAAAGCATGGGACGACAATCCTTTATGAATTTTAGTGGTTTTTAAAGAAGGCAACCGTGTTTTTCATGGTCAGGGGAGAGAATTCAAAGCGTCGCGTATTAGCGCAATGAGTGCTGATCGATATAGTGAAAATCAGAAAAATAAATAGTAAATTGTATTTTTTCGAGTTTTTTTCTAACATGCTTTTGAAAAATAGTAAATCATAGATGTTCTCGGCTTGACATATAGATTATTGCTACCCACATACCTACGCAAATAAAAAGAGTGAGAGAAGGCCTTTTAAGTACGAATCTTGCACACCTTGCATTGAAACTTCTCAAATGATAGCAGGTTATATTAATGACAGCATACACTCATTAATGTCTTCAGGCTGTTGACAAATTAGTTTTATTCTTCCAGAATATTTTTTTTAACTAAAAGGAATGAGAGATGTGCACCTGCAATGAGCTGTTCATTTACTCATGGCTAGTTTCTTTATCTTATCGTTAGATTTTTGTTGTTGTTTTTGTGGTATTTCAGCAGGACGGGGGGGGGGGGGGGGGGGGGGGGGGGGGGGGGGGGGGAGGGGGGGGGGGGGGGGTCCTCCTTGTTTTGTTGATAATCCCAAGGGCAGTTAAAAAAGTATGCAAATGCTTATCTGTAACCCCAGGAAAATAGAGATCATTCATTCATTCATTCATTCATTCTCTCTCTCTCTCTCTCTCTCTCTCTCTCTCTCTCTCTCTCTCTCTCTCTCTGTCTCTGTCTCTCTCTCTGTCTCTCTGTCTCTGTCTCCTCTGTCTCTCTGTTCTGTCTCTGTCTCTCTCTCTCTCTCTCTCTCTCTCTCTCTCTCTCTCTCTCTCTCTCTCTTCTCTCCTCTCTCTCTCTCTCTCTCTCTCTCTCTCTCTCTCTCTCTGTGCGTGTGCGTGCGTGCGTGCGTGCGTGTGTAAATGTTTCACATGTATCTTATTATCATATAATTGTAACTGATTTTAAGAATGATTTTCACGTATATATACTTTTTTTTTTTTCAATTATTCTCCCTGAATGTCTCAGCTATTGTGTAACCATGTTCATCATCCATATTGAGAATTTTTTTTCTTTTTTTTCATATTTTGTACTCTATATCCTAATAACGTGTGTCGATTTTTGGGGTGTAAATTTCTAATTAAGGATGTTTTTAAGAAAGTTGGATAACTATGTTAGTCATGGTTTCGATAGGATAATGAACATAATTTTATGACTTTTTCATAGGATTGATTTAGGTATTAGACTATATGTTTTAAATATGTGCCTTATAGTGGATAGATTACTCTAATGTTTCGTTATACGCTTTTATTTATAATTCAAGGCATATGATTATTTCCTTTTAGATTTAAATTCTTGATGACATACACGAGAACCTGTAAAATGTGTGTGTGTGTGTGTGTGTGTGTGTGTGTGTGTGTGTGTGTGTGTGTGTGTGTGTGTGTGTGTGTGTGTGTGTGTGTGTGTTGTGTGTGTGTGTGTGTGTGTAAATCACTACCCACTTATCAAAATGTTATATTTTATATTACTTATTGTTCATAGATGGTGGTGGATTGATGTTTTCAGTCATTTATCTCATCAAATTCTCATGTTTACTTTTTTCTTTCTTTTTCCTTTTCTTCTAAATCAAAATCATCATTGATTCTTACTTCTCATTTTCGTTTCTGAATGTGTGCCTTTTTATATCATTACCTTATTATATTGTATCTCTGTCCTACTTTTTGCATGCTGCTTGATACCGGGAATGGTTTCTTGCTCTTGTTCTCGCTATTTGGATCATTATTATCGCTGTTGTGTAGTTAGAGATTTATCTTTTTTATCTTGATGTTATCCCTGAAAAGGGCGGGGACTGGATGTAAAAAAGCACGCGAGTGCTTATCTATTATCCTCGAATAAAAGAATTTACCTTACCTTACCTTACCTTACCTTACCTTACCTTACCTTACCTTACCTTACCTTACTCTCTCTCTCTCTCTCTCTCTCTCTCTCTCTCTCTCTCTCTCTCTCTCTCTCTCTCTCTCTCTCTCTCTCTCTCTCTCTCTCTCTCTCTCTCATATCCAACCCCCTGCCATAAAGGTGCTGTTTGGGGCAAAGACGGGACCCAAACAGTCGTTTTCAAGCCCGTCCAACCCGAACTTTTGCACTGTTACAGACCCCAAGGCACCAGGACAGCAAGGCACCGTATGCATACTCCCTTCCCTACCATCTTCGACGTGTGTGGAGCCGGACAAGTGGCGACACCGATGCCCTCAAGAGCTGAGAAAGATAGTTTGTGGCAAGGAAATCGGGTACAGTGTACGAACCAAAAAGCAAGCAGGGCAGCAAATAATAAGGGCAAAATAAGGAAATATGATGCATCAGGGCAAACTGCAGGGTCCCCGCCACATGCGCGCAAAGAAAACAAACGCACTGACAGACACCAGCGAGCGCACGCGTGCGCGCATGCATACCAACCCTCTGCGAAAAAGGTGCCGTTTGGGGCAAAGACGGGACCCAAAGAGCAGTTTTAGGGCCCGTTCTGTCCCGACTATTGCACGGTTACAGACCCCAAGGCACCAGGACAGTATGGCACCGTATGCATACTCCCTCCCCTACAATCTTCGACGTGTGTGACGCCGGACTTGTGGCGACACCGAAGCCCTCAAGAGCCGGGAAAGCTAGTTTGTGGCAAAGAAATTGGGTACAGTGTACGCACCGAAAACCAAGCAGGGCGCCCACTAATAATGACAATATACAGCAATATGATGCACCAGGGCAAACTGCAGGAACCCCGACACATGCGCGCACAAAAACAAACGCACTGACAAACAGCAGCGCGCATGCTCGTGCGCGCATCCATACCCACCCCCCTGCCAAAAAGGTGCCGTTTAGGGCAAAAACGGGACCCAAAGAGCCGTTTTCGGGCCCGTCCTGCCCCGACTTTTGCCTGGTTACAAACCCCGAGGCACCAAGATAGTATGCCACCGTGTGCTCAAACCCTCCCCTACAAACTCTGACGTGTGTTGCGCCGGACTTGTGGCGACACCGAAGCCCTCAAGAGCCGAGAAAGGTACTTTGCGGCAAGGAAATCGGGTAGAGTGTAAGCACCGAAAACCAAGCAGAGCGCAAACTAATAATGACAATATACAGCAGTATGATGCACCAGGGCAAACTGCAGGGTTCCCGACACATGCGCGCACACAAACAAGCGCACTGGCAAACACCAGCGCGCGCACGCGTGCGCGCATGCATACCCACCCCCCTGCCAAAAAGGGGCCGTTTAGGGCAAAGACGGGACCCAAAGAGCCGTTTTCGGGCCCGTCCTGCCCCGACTTTTGCCCGGTTACAGGCCCCACAGGCACAAGGACAGTATGGCACCGTATGCCTACTACCTCTCCTACCATCTCCGACATGTGTGGCGCCGGACTTGTGGCGACACCGAAGCCTTCAAGAGCCGAGAATGCTAGATTTTGGCAAGGAAATCGGGTAGAGTGTACGCACCAAAAACCAACCAGGGCGCCCTCTAATAATGAAAATATACAGCAGTATGATGCCCCAGGGCAAACTGCAGGGTCCCCGCCACATGCATGCACAAAAACAAACGCAGTGGCAAACACCAGCGCGCACGCGCGTATGCGCATGCATACCCAACCCCCTGCCAAAAAGGTGCCGTTTGAGGGAAAGACGGGATACCATAGAGTCGTTTTCGGGCCCGTCCTGTCCCGACTTTTGCACGGCTACAGACCCCAAGGCACAAGGACAGAATGGCACCGTATGTATACCCCCCCCCCCCCCTACCATCTCCGACGTGTGTGGCGCCGGACTTGTGGCGACACCGAAGCCCTCAAGAGCCGAGAAAGCTAGTTTGCGGCAAGGAAATCGGGTAGAGTGTACGCACCGAAAACCAAGCAGGGCGCCCACTAATAATGACAGTATACAGCAGTATGATGCACCAGAGCAAACTGCAGGGTCCCCGACATATGCTCGCACACAAACAAACGCACTGGCAAACACCAGCGCGCGCGCGCGCGTGTGCGTCTGCATTCCAACCCCCTGCCAAAAAGGGGCCGTTTGGGGCAAAGACGGGACCTAAAAAGGCGTTTTCGGGCCCGTCCTACCCCGACTTTTTTGCACAGTTACAGATGCCGAGCCACAAAGAGAGTATGGCACCGTATGCCTATTCCCTCCCCTACCATCTCCGACGTGTTTGGCGCCGGACTTGTGGCGACACCGAAGCCCTCGAGAGCCGAGAAAGCTAGTTTGCGGCAAGGAAATCGGGTAGAGTGTACGCACCGAAAACCAAGAAGGGCGCCCACTAATAATGACAATATACAGCAATATGATTCCCCAGGGCAAACTGCAGGGTCCCAGACACATGCTCGTAAACAAACAAACGCACTGGCAAACAATAGCGCGCGCGTGCGTGCGCGCATGCATACTCACCCCTGCCAAAAAGGGGCCGTTTGGGGCAAAGACGGGACCCAAAGAGCCGTTTTCAGGCCCGTCCTGCCCCGAATTTTGCCCGGTTACAGACCCCGAGGCACCAGGACAGAATGGCACCGTATGCCTATTCCCTCCCCTACCATCTCCGACGTGTTTGGCGCCGGACTTGTGGCGATACCGAAGCCCTCAACAGCGGAGAAAGCTAGTTTGCGGCAAGGAAATCGGGTAGAGTGTACGCACCGAAAACCAAGCAAAGCGCCTGTAATAATGACAATATAAAGCAGTATAATGCACAAGAGAAAACTGCAGGGTCCCCGACACATGTTCGCACACAAACAAACGCTCTGGAAAACACCAGCGCGCACGCGCGTGCGCGCATGCATACCACCCCCCTGCCAAAAAGGAGCCGTTTGGGGCAAAGACGGGACCCAAAGAGCCGTTTTCGACTTTTGCACGGTTACAGACCCCGAGGCACCAGGGCAGTATGGCACCGTATGCATACTCCCCCCCCTACCATCTCCGACGTGTGTGGCGCCGGACTTGTGGCGACACCGAGGCCCTCAAGAGCCGAGAATGCTAGTTTGTGGCAAGGAAATCGGGTAGAGTGTACGCACCGAAAACCAAGCAGGGCGCTAACTAATAATGACAATATACAGAAATATGCACCAAGGCAAACTGCAGGGCCCCCGCCACATGCGCGCTTACAAACAAACGCACTGGTAAACACCAGCGCGCGCGCGCATGCGCGCATGTATACCTACCCCCGTTCAAAAAAGGTGCCGTTTAGGGCAAAGACGGGACCCAAAGAGCCGTTTTCGGGCCCCTCCTGCCCCGACTTTTGCACGGATACAGAACCCGAGGCACCAGGACAGTACGGCACCGTATGCATACCCCACACCCCCTATCATCTCCGACGTGTGTGGCGCCGGACTTGTGGCGACACCGAAGCCCTTAAGAGCCGAGAATGCTAGTTTGTGGCAAGGAAATCGGGTAGAGTGTACGCACCGAAAACCAAGCACGGCACCCACTAATAATGATAATATACAGCAGTATGATGCACCAGGGCAAACTGCAGGGTCCTCGCCACATGCATGCACACAAACGAACGCACTGGCAAACACCAGCGCGCGCGCGCGTGCGCGCATGCATACCCACCCCCCTCCCAAAAAGGGGCCGTTCGGGGCAAAGACGGGACCCAAAGAGCCGTTTTCGGGCCCGTCCTGCCCCGACTTTTGCACGGTTACAGACCCCGAAGCACTAGGACAACATGGAACCGTATGCATACTACCCCCTCTACAATCTCCAACGTGTGTGGCGCCCAGGAATGAGAGTTGAAGAACTAAAAGTATTGTGACGGAAACGCCGTTTTCGTGACCTTGCCGCCCGCACTTTTCCGCAGTTCCAGAGCCCAAGGCAAGAGGACAGTATTTTACACAAAAAACCGCACACACAAACACCAGCGAACGCACGCACGCGTGCATGAATGCCCACCCTGCCACGAATAAGAGCTAAAGAACTAGAAGCATTGTGACGCAAACGCCGTTTTCGGGACCTTGCCGCCCGCACTTTTCTGCTGTTCCAGAGCCCAGGGCACAATGACCGTATTTGACACTATGCAGACAAACTGGACAACGTTTTTGGTGTGTGTGGCACTAGAATTGTGGCGACACCACGGCCCGGAAGATGGCAACCCCGCTTGTACAGAGCAACGTTTGTCGCATAGAAACAGGGTACAGTGTACGCAAAAATCACCCCTACAACACCATCCAATAATAATTTCATACAATAACATGCACCACTGTAATCTGTGGTGTCCTTTCCATACGCACAAACACAAAAAACCGCACACACAAACACCAGCGAACGCACGCACGTGCGCATGACACTATATGATTTTTTTTTTTAAACCTTAAATGTGTACATGCCCGTACGTTTGTTATGTTATTTCCACTCAGTGGTGATGGGTATTATCATATGGTTTTGTTGCTTTTGTTTTGTTTTGTTTTTCTTTTCTCCCTTCTAAGATATAATCCGTGTGGATTGGTTTTGGCTGTTTTGGTTTGATTGTTTTTTGTGTGCTTTTGTGGGATTTCTTGTTGTTGTTGTTTGATTGTTTGTTTGTTTTTGTTTTTCCTTTGTTTGATTGTATCTGTGGGGTCCCCTCCACACGCACAAACACAAAAAAAATCACACATAAAGTGGTATAAATAAGTAAAAAAAAATACATACCACCTAGGCTATCCCGTCCCTGTGTGCGTGCATGCGTACGTGCTTGCGTGTGTGTGTATGTGTGTGTGTGTGTGTGTGTGTGTGTGTGTGTGTGTGTGTGTGTGTGTGTGTGTCTGTGTCTGTGT
>JASPKP010004469.1:0-2500 GCA_030674155.1 Stramonita haemastoma | reverse complement strand
TGGAGAAAGAGGGAACATTTCTTTTGCTCTTGTTGGGGCATGGAGAAAGAGGGAACATTTCTTTTGCTCTTGTTGGGGCATGGAGAAAGAGGGAACATTTCTTTTGCTCTTGTTGGGGCATGGAGAAAGAGGGAACATTTCTTTTGCTCTTGTTGGGGCATGGAGAAAGAGGGAACATTTCTTTTGCTCTTGTTGGGGCATGGAGAAAGGGGGAACATTTCTTTTGCTCTTGTTGGGGTATGGAGAAAAGGGGAACATTTCTTTTGCTCTTGTTGGGGTATGGAGAAAGGGGGAACATTTATTTTGCTCTTGTTGGGGTATGGAGAAAGGGGGAACATTTCTTTTGCTCTTGTTGGAGTATGGAGAAAAGGTTATATTTCATTTGCTCTTGTTGGGGTATGGAGGAAAGGTGAACATTTCTTTTGCTCTTGATGAGGTATGAAGAAAGGGTGAATATTTCTTTTTCTCTTGTTGGGGTATGGAGGAAGGGTGAATATTTCACTTCTTATCTGGGTATGGAAGAAGAGTGAATATTTTGCTCCTTATTTGGGTATGGAGAAAGGGTGATTATTTCTTTTGCTCTTTTTGGAATATGGAGAAATGGTGATATCAGATGATAATGGGAATAAGTTAAACTACATTCAGTATGTGAGTACACACACACACACACACACACACACACACACACACACACACACACACACACACACACACACACACACCACACCACACCACACCACACAAAACAACACACAAAACACACACACACGCACGTCCTTTTCTATAAGGTTCGATATTCTTTTTGTTTATATTTTTCCCTTAGATGGCTTGACAAAAAAGCAAATGTTTTGCTTATGCAATATACCATCTTGAAATAAGATTACTGTTCGAATGAATTTGACACACACTGACCTGAACTGCTCTCTACTTTGATAATGACCCTTCCCTGTAATGTATTCCTTTAGTCTTAGTATTTTCCTCCAATGATTAAAATATTTTCTAAAACCAGCGCCCCTTTTTTCAATTCCCAGTTGGGTTATTTTCTATCATCAAAGTGATTTTTTCTGTCTCTTGACTTGGGTCCCGAGGTCCAATGGTGAAATTTCTTTTGCCTATGAGACCGTTTTACTCCAACCATTTAGGTAGCCATAATTCGCTTAGAGGATACAGTTGGGAATACATCCCATCAAATTTACCAGTAGAGTCGGGAGGTACCTCACAACACTTTCGGATTATCCACTACTGTGGGTTCTTTCCATAAGACAAGTCCGTAAGTACCTGGATCTGATTGACTTAAAGTCTTCAAAAGGCTTGACATTTTCGATACTTTTTTTTCAAAATACTCGACATTCAGTTTTCAATAGACCCTTCAAATTATTTAAAAATGCATTGTAAGACCAACACCATCTTTAGTTTTTGAATGTTAAAGACGTTGAAATGAATACTTTTTAAATAAACCGCTTCTATAAGCTCCCTGTCAAAACCACTTCTACGTATTAAATCCAAAAAAAAATTGACTGCCTACCCCCAATTTCCAGTCATTGCAACTCTTTCCTCATCCTTATATACAAGAACATTCTAACAACCCCCCTCTCCTCCTTTCCTAGAATTTTTTCGCGAAATTTCTAGCGCCCATCCTCCCATCAAACAATGTGTAGCCAGTCACTGTCAGCATTCTATACCATGTTGCCCACCTGCCTTTTGTGTCCACATGTGGGGCCAGGGTTAAGGTTTAGGTTAGTGTTAGGATTAGTCTCAACAAGTTGAAAGCATGCAAGGGCTGTCTGTCAGCTGGTCAGTCTGAATGTTAGAATGCATGTGGACACAAAAGTTCGTAGACAAGTGGTATGTAGCTATAGACACAATGGCATGAAGCTCGAAATAGCATAAAGTTTTAAAGCAAAATCAGATTAAGCCGCTAAGGCTGTCCGCAAATTTCTGAGTTTTTTTCGGTTATCAAACTGATTTTCCGACTTCTTACTTGGCCAGGGCTCTGAGATTTTTTGCAAATGCGTCTATTTTTTCCTCCCCCATTACTGTAGCTGTAATCCCACTTCGGGGATTCAGTTAAGAATTTAACCTATCAAATTTACCAAAAGGGAAGCGAGGTACCTCCCTGCTCTTTTCCATTTCCAACTGTCGTGGGTTCTTTTGATACAAGTCCGAAAACACACGGTTTCAAACTGGTTTAGAGTCCTCTTTAATTAAGACTTGACATTTATTCAAATTTTTTCCTCAAACACGGAAGAAATGACAAAGCTAGGAATCGAATCCAAAACCCTGTGGTTTACTTGTGAGATAGGTGAACGTCTAAATCCTCCTACAGCCTTTCTTCTTATCAAAGTGATTTCAAGCCCAAAATATTTTAATAGGTTGCATCCATTTAAATAGCTCAAAACGAACTCTCCGAAAAAAAGTTACAAGCTAGCTCTTTATTCTTTCCTCACTGCTGTGAATGTGCTTCCATAGTCTTCCTAAACCACCTTTTCTTTTGTACTTT
>JASPKP010004468.1:5000-10000 GCA_030674155.1 Stramonita haemastoma | reverse complement strand
TTCTGCTATCCCCCAAGTGTTCAGAATGGGGATATTCTGTTATCCCCAAAATTTTCAAAATGGGGATATTCTGCTATTCCCAGTGTTTTCAGAATGTGGATCGGTGGTCTAGGTGGTCACGCGCCTTGCCTAGAAAGCAAAAAGTCCGGGTCGGAGTGTGCGGGGTTCGTACCCCGTTAAGACCCAAAACTTTTTCCCCATCCATTAGACCTGAGTGGTGGTCTGGGCGCTAGTCTTTCGGATGAGACGATAAACCGAGGTCCCGTGTGTTACACATCACTATTTAGCGCACGTAAAAGAACCCACGGCAACAAGGGGGTTGTCCCTGGCAAAATTCTGTAGAAAGAAGCCACTCTGATAGGGAAACAAATACACTTGCATGCAGGAAAAAGAAAAAAAAAATGGGTAGGCGCTGCACATGTGGCGACGCGCTCTCCCCGGGAGAGCAGCCCGAATTTCACGCAGACAAATCTGCGTGACATAAAGTGGTACAAATACAAAATACAAAATACAAAATATTCTGTTATTCCCAGAGATCTCAGACTGGGGATATTCTGCTATTCCCAGAGGTCTTAGAATGGGGATATTCTGCTATTCCCGAAGTTGTAAGTGTTTTAGTGTTCACGAGTCCCGACCATGCAGATTTTGGCACTAAAGTTCTTTGTCAGACAATGCCTTTGCCATTGAACTGAACTGCCCTGCCAGTTGCCTTTGAACGATCACTGGGCACCACATTTCTGATTGCATCTCTGATCTCTTGCTCAAAGAAAGATAGAATTAAAAAGAACAGAATAGGACAGACTAAAATAAATGAAATAAAATGTTAAAACCTTTCTGCCAAAAATGATAAAATAGGAAATAAAACCAAACTAGCAAAGCATTAGGAAATAAAACTAGTTTTAAGGGGGAAAAACAAAACAAAAAACTAGCATAAAAAAAGTAGAATTAGATTTCAAACTAGGGACCAAACAGCGCAAGAGAAGGAAGGAGAGCAATCTGGGTGACAGTGATGTCTTGGTGTTGAAACAATGACGCCACCTACAAAGGCTTTTGAGATGGTGGTGATGAAGGTTGCCTCATCTTTGGGACAGTGGCTCTGAGGGAGTGTGACGTTTTCTTTGGAACAGTGGTTATGGGGGAGAGCTATTCTCTCACCTCCTGGCATCTTTATTAAGACAGTGGTTCTGAGGGAGTGTGACTTCATCTTTGGCACAGTGGTTCTAAAGGAGTGTGACTGCCGTCCCCCCACATTTTCCAAGCATTTCCTTCAGTTTCTTGTTTCCCACCCTTTATTGGACAGGGTCCTGACCTGGTTAGTCATCATGTGGATCACATAGGAGTCATCGCTATAACAACAGGGCTGTGTCATGTGGATCACCTGGGCATTCTCTTCAGACGTTAAGCTGTCATCTGGGGAACTCTGCCCCATCACGACCTTGCACTGTAAGTAGTGATGACAATGATGATGATGATGATGATGATGATGATGATGATGATGATGAATGATGATGATGAATTATACATAATATTTAAAAAAATAGTTCATGTAAACTTCTATAGCGCTATATCCTGTACAAAACAATAAAGCCTTGCATTCACCTATCATGATACATGCATACTTGATCGCCTCTGACAAAGAACCTCTCTCTCTTCATCTCGCTCTCTCACTCACTCTCTCACTTCCTCTCTCTCTCTCTCTCTCTCTCTCTCTCTCTCTCTCTCTCTCTCTTCTCTCTTCTCTCTCTCCCCCTCTCTCTCTCTCTCTCTCTCTCTCTCTCTCTTCTCCCCCCCTCTCTCTCTCTCCTCTCCTCTCTCCTCTCTCTCTCTCTCTCCTCTCTCTCTCTCTCTCTCTCTCTCTCTCTCCTTCTCTCTCTCTCTCACTGTGTCCCTCTGTGTGTGTGTGTGTGTCTCTCTCTCTCTCTCCCCAAAACATAAAAAATTAAAGATAAAAATAAGATAAAAATGAGACTGAAAAGTTGTCAGTGTTGGTTCAGGCTGCTTATTCAAACACTCCCTAATGCATCTGTGAAGTGTTGACTGCTTCACTTCACTGTGGGGTCCCAGTCTTCCCATGGCTCTGAGTCAGGGCTGGCTAGATTGAAAGAAGAAAAAAAGGAATAAAGAACTCCCTTCATGCTGCTTATGTGGGATTTGGAACCATGACCCAACTACCAAGAATCCAGTGTGCTACCTAGCTGGCTGTTTTATCTTTGTTTACACACACACACACACACACACAAAACACACACACACACACACACACACACACACACACACACACACACACACACACACAACACCACACACAGACACACACACACACCACACAACACCCCACACAATATATATATATCGTTTATTTTTCTAAACTTTTCCTGATATCTTTTTTCTCTTTTCTAAAGTCTGGGAATTATGTCTGTTTGACCAGGGACAACAAGAGCCAGAATAGTCCAAGTCTGGCGTCATCAGCCACTGAATGAGGGGAAGCATCACCTGTGCCAGCCTCCACACACCAGAACAGCTTCAGTCAGGTCCAGCGCTATCCATCAGTCACAGAATGAGGGGAAGCATCACCTGTGCCAGCCTCCACACACCAGAACAGCTTCAGTCAGGTCCAGCGCTATCCATCAGTCACAGAATGAGGGGAAGCATCACAGCTGTAAGTTCTATGCACCTGCCTGCATGAAGCAGAAACGAGACCCAGGTTAGAAAATATTACTATAAATTTCATTTGAGGCCAACCATTTTATATTTTACTAAATGGCCTCTATCTCTCCTTGTTGATGAAAGAGATAAACATAGGTAAATCAAGGTCATTTAACTGTGTTTTTTTCCGTGGAAGTGAGCATTTTTGCAAAGTGATTCATCAACTTAAAAAAGACTTACAAATAATCTTGAAAATGAAATAAAAATTTTGTACTGGCTTCGACTTTGTTTTGAAATATTGAAACAAATGAATTGGAACTCATAATGTAATTATGAGCTATCCTCGATATAAAAGAATAAATAAATAAATACAGACATCATTGGCCATTATGGTACATATTGCCAATAATAATCCTTAATTCCGTCTCTTTTTAAGTAACGTGGTTAGGAGACATGTTTGTCCAAGAAAACCAGCAGAATTTTCAGTGGTACTGATTGGGACTGCCTTGCTTTCAGGGACTGTGGGACTGGAACCAAGGACCCTGTGTGCAATGGCCGCCATCATGAACTGGGGTCCTTTGTGGAAGAGTGGTAAGGCTGTGGTTTAAAGACGGGTATGATAACTCTTTGTTGTCATTGGGCTGTAAAAGCCAAAGGCGCTTTTTATATACTAATTAATTGCCTGTATCCCTCACTTTTGTCGAAAAAGATAACCATGATTATGTAAATCAGGGGCATTTAACTTTTTTCTGTGTTTGTGAACATTTTGCAAATTGATTCATCAACTTAAAGAGACTGCTTTTAAATAGTTTTGAAAAATAAATGTAACATTATATACTAGTTTCCAGTTTGTTTTGAAATATTGAAACAATGAAATTTGCACTCATAAAGTAACTGGACAGTACAGTACTGTTTGTAAATAGTATATTCCTTAATTCAGTTTCTTTTTAAGTGACTTGGTCAGGAGTCTGTCACGTTTGTCCAAGAAAACCAGCATTTTCAGTGGTAATGATTGGGACTACCTTGCTTTCAGGGGCTGTGGGACTGGAACCAAGGACCCCGTGTGCAGTGGCCGCCATGACGAACTGCGGTCCTTTGTGGAAGAGTGGTAATGCTGTGGTTTAAAGACAGGTATGAAAAACTCTTTGTTGTCATTGGGCTCCGAAAGCTGAATATAGAATGTATTTTCGGTGAATATGTTTTTGTTTTTCAAAGTGTTATTTCCAGTTTAAGCATATGAAGTGAATCTGAAATATGACAGTCTTTAAAACGTACTTATGAAGGTTTATCTTCCCCCAAATTGAAGAGACTAAATCCTTTTAGATTTGAGCTAGTAAAACAGAACAGAAAATGAGACAAGTCTTTTTCAGCTGATAAAGCGACATCGAAGTCTTGTGAATCTATTGTTTAAGGTATAACATGAAATCCGGTTTAGGCTAGTAGATCTGTGAACATTTCCCTGTCACTGACATTTCTTCACTGCTTTCAGGAGCTCTAGGACTGGAATCAAGTGCCAAAGAACAGACACGCCATCCGGCACAGCATGTCAGTTACCAGGACGTGACGAGGTAACATCAAATTTCATCTGTTCCTTTTCTGGCCCAGGCCAAAGCTTTGTCAGTTATTGATGTGAGCTAAGGGCCAAGGTCTCGACTGACATGGTGTTAGATTTTAAATGGTGTCGAAGTTGTCTTCAGCCGGGACAGGCTCGTAGCGAAGAATCCTGCGCTCTAAAGGAGAAAAATCCTCTGAAGTTGGAGTATGGCTGCCTTTATGGTGAAGTACTGGAAAAGTCATACATGCAAACTCCTCATCCAGAGTGTAGTTAACAATCTGACAGTGACATATGGTATTGTAACTCCTCTCCAGCTGGTAATATAATGTAACAATCTGACAGTGACATATGACATTCTAACTCCTTTTCAGCTGGTAATATCATACAATATAAGAAATAGTAATTAATAAACAAATGACTAAACAAACACATCTGTGTGCTTTGAGAAATAAACCAAAAGCATAATCCTGAAAACTTATTTGTATTTTTCTTTTTTTTACATTAGCAAACAAGAGACTTTGGCTTGACCTTCAACACTGTCAGTCAACAAGCGCCATCAGTGTGTGATGAAAGGTAAGAAAAAAATCACAGGACGTCAGGTTTGTGTGTGCAGTGCAATGCAGTACATGATTTGGTTTATGATACCACTTTCAGCAGTGCCTAGGCTGCAGCATAGGGTGAGCTGCAAGAAGTCAGTTTCTGGAAGAACAAAAAAAGTTTGAAGCTTTATGTTAAGGAGTTAGTGTAGCTGACAACAGCCAACAAGGGAACATAAAATAGCGCAAATCAGTATTTTTAT
>JASPKP010004467.1:0-17594 GCA_030674155.1 Stramonita haemastoma | reverse complement strand
GTGTTTTTGTAAGTGGGAAAAAAGCAAAGTAGGCATAAAAGGGAAAAAAAAAACCCAGTTTAAAAAAAATAACATAAAAACCCCTTTAAACCAAAAAATACAAAAACAATTCTATTTCAAATTGGTAAGAAACAATTTGATTTCCAAATAACAACCAAAACACTCCTCTCCATAAAAGTCTAGGGTAAATATGGAAGGTGGAATTGGAAGGGGGGGAAAAGGGGGAAAGGAAAAAAAGAAGAGGAGGAGGAGAGAGAGAGAGAAGGGGAGAGAAAAGAGAGAGAAGAGAGAAGGTGAGGGGGTAGAGAAGAGAAGAGAGGAAAAGAACAAAAAAGACAAGGGTTACAGAGTAAGCATTACATATTTTTACGGCCTTGCCTGATCAGGGAATAAAGATAAGAAACCTCTCCCAACCCTACATACCAGCATCACCACCAACAGCAGTTCAATATTTTAAAAGAAGAAAACCGGATACATTCAACAAAACGCGTCATCCTAACTGGATACACTGATAATTATTTAAACAAACGTGTGTGTGTATGTGTATGTGTGTGTGTATGCCTCTGTGTGTATGTGTGTGTGTGTATGTGGTGTGTGTGTGTGTGTGTGTGTGTTGTGTGTGTGTGTGTGTGTGTGTGTGTGTGTGGTGTGTGTGTGTGTGTGGTGTGTAAGTGGGAAAACAAGCAAAGTAGGCATAAAAGGGAAAAAAAACAGATTAAAAAATAACATAAAAACCCTTTAAACACAAAAAGCTACACGAAAACACATCTCTATATTCAAATGGTAAGAATACAATTTGATTCCAACATAACAACCAAAACACTCCTCTCCATAATAAGTCTAGGATAGAATATGCGAGGTGGAAGTTGGAAGGAATGGAAAGGGAGAGGAAGGAAGAGGAGAGAGGAGAGAGGAGAGAGAGAGAGAGAGAGAGAGAGAGAGAGAGAGAGGAGAGAGAGAGAGAGATGAGAGAGAGAGAGAGAGAGAGAGAGAGAGAGAAGCAGAGACAGAGACAGAGACAGAGACAGAGACACAGAGACACAGAGAGCACAGAGAGACACAGAGAGAGAGCGCATCTTCAAATTACATCGTCATCAAAACAAACCAGTCAACAAAATATTTAAAAAAAACTCACACTTCTATTAAAAAAAAAATTATCATCAATGAAACCTATAAGCTCACAATGTGGCCAAACCTAACAAGGAAAAGAAAACCCCGAAAAGCAAACAACAAACAAAAAGAGCAAGATTATATAAAAGAAATATCAAATAGGAGCGAAACAACATTCAAAGTTATAAATTAAACTCAATGCTTTAAAAGACAATATATATATTACTAATAAAGATAAGAAAATAGCAAATATTCAGGACCATAAAACGTAAGGCATTACAAATCTATAAGCCAAAGCGTTCATATGAAAAATAATACATTCCATGTGTGTGTGTGTGTGTGTGTGTGTGTGTGTGTGTGTGTGTGTGTGTGTGTGTGTGTTGTGTGTGTGTGTGTGTGTGTGCGTGCGTGGTGGTGTGTACGTGCGTGTGTGTGTGTGTGGTGCGTGTGAGAGGGGGGGAAAACATGCAAAGAAGGCAAAAGGGAAAAAGAAACGCACAAGAAAAAAAAAAAACACAAAAAGCATAAAAACCCTTTAACACACAAAAAACCCTAAATACAATTCGTATCTCTATATTTAAACAGTAAAATACAAGTTCAATTCAAATTTCAATAAGAACCAAAACATTCCTTTCCAATGATAAGACTAGGATAGTATATGTGGAAGTGGAAGATGGAGGGGAAAAAAAGAAGAAAAAAAAAGTCTTCTTTAAGTTACATCGAGATCAAAACAAACCAGTCAATAAAGTATTTCAAAGCACCCACATAACACTTCTGTAAATATTATCAACGAAACCTGTAAGATCACAATGTGGCCAACCCTAATAATGAAAGAGAGAGAGAGAATGAGACCACAGAGAGATACAGAGACAGACCAGAGAGACAGACAGACAGACAGAGAGAGACTGAGGGAGAAGAGGGAGACAGAGACGTGAGAGAGAGAAAGATAGACACTAGAGAGAGAGAGAGAGAGAGAGAGAGAGAGAGAGAGAGAGAGAGAGAGAGAGGAGAGAGAGAGAGAGGAGAGAGAGAAGAGAAGACGAAGCAGAAGAGACAGAAAGGAGAGCAGACAGAGACAGACAGACAGACAGAAGAAGACAGACAGACAGCAGACAAGACAGACAAAGAAGAGAGAGACAGACAGACAGACTGAGACCAGAGAGCGGGGGAGAGGGAGGAAGAAAGAAAGAGAGGGAGAGACAGCCACAACAGAGAGAAAGAAAGAAAGAAAAAGGGGGGGGAGAGGAGAGAGAGAGAGAGAGAGGAGAGAAGAGAGAGAGAGAGGATGAGAGAGAGAGAGAGAGAGAGAGAGAGAGAAGAAGAAGACAGAGAGAGAAGAGACAGAGAGAGAGACGAGAGAGAGAAAGAGAGAAAGATGGTGGGAGAAAAAGAGAGACACTGGGACAAGAGAGACACACACAGACAACGAGAGAGAGAGAGAGAGAGAGAGAGGAGAGAGAGAGAGAGGGGAGGAGAGAAGGAGAGAGGGGGAGAGAGGAGCAATGAGAGAGAGCAATGAGAGAGATTGAGACCAGATAGAGGGGGAGCGAGAGGCAGAGACTGATATGGGAGAGGGAGGGAGCGAGGAGGATGGAGAGAGACGGGAGGGAGAGAGAGGAGAGAGAGAGAGAGAGAAGGAGAGGAGAGAGAGAGAGAGAGAGAGGAAGAGGAGAGAGGAGAGAGAGGAGAGACAGACGAAGACAGAGAAGAAGACAGAGAGAAGACAGAGACAGAGACAGAGACAGAGAGACGAGAGACAGACGAGACAGAGGAGAGACTTGACACTTGACAATTTTGATTGTGAAAGGCCGTGGCCCGTTACAATGGGGATTTTTCACATATCACATACATCACATCATAAGGTAAAGAATGATAATCAATCACATGTGGGTTCTGCCATAGACATAGGATATTTAGGAATAAAATACAGAAAATCATAACGCGCACACACACACACACACACATACACACACACACACACATAAATGTGTACAAGGCATCCAGCTTTTGATCACGTGCATGCACGTGTGTACAATTATAGACACTGTGCAAAAAAAAAACCAAGAAACTTCAGCAGTGTATTATGTTTCACGTACTTTCTCGTTTTAAATGCTAGGTACAAAAAATTTGCTACCGCTTTTATCACGTTAGTGTCCTTATGTTGCATGACAAAGGCAAAGTGCTCCTCTAGGCTTCTGGTTTCTGTGTTCTTAGGGAGGATCTGTTCCCTTACGTTTGAATAGAAAGGGCAGATCAACAGAACACACACACACACACACACACACACACGCGCGCGCGCGGCGCGCACGCACATACACATGCACAAAACCCAAGTAAGCAGCATATGCAAACAATAATGGTCAACACTTTCAAATACATTCAAATGAATAAACAAAATGAGCATCATAATGAAATACTATTGATAACAATTAGATGAAAATCAGAGAGACAAAGTAGAGAGTCAGAAGGGGAGAGACAGGCAGACAGACAGAAACAGATAGAGAGAGAGAGGGGGGGTGGGGGGTGGGGGTGGGGCAGACAAACAGACAGACAAGACCAAGACAAACAGAGAATATACAAATGTAATATAGAGTAGGGAATGAATAATCACAAGTGTTGTTGTTGTTGTTGTTTTGTTGTTTTTTTTGCACCATGCCCTATTTACCCCCCCCCCCTCCTTCTTGCCATTTTGCCCATCAAAATACTTATAGAGGACAACCAATAACAAAGCAAGCAAAATAGCAACAAAAAACTAGAATCTAGTCAATACAAGTATGACACGAGCAATTGAATGTAAGAAAAATCGAAACACACTCAAACTCTTTCCTTCTATGTTCCCACCTTCCCTCACTGAGTCTCTGCCTTGCCCGCCAATTCATCCCTTCTTTGCAAGATTTCCCAAGGACAAAATTATCATCCGTATCAAACGAAATTGAGCAAAAAGCATACACACACATATACACGTGCACCTACGCACGCATGCACGCACGCACACACATACGCCCGCGCGCTGACACACACATTTACATACAGAGAGACAGACAGACAGACAGACAGACAGACAGAGACAGACACACTGAAACAGACAGACACAGAGAGACAGAGAAAGAGAGACAGGGAAAGAGAAACAGAGAAGAGAGAGAGAGAGAGAGAGAGAGGGTGAAGAGAGGAGGAGAGAGGAGAGAGAGAGAGAGAGAGAGAGAGAGAGAGAGAGAGAGGAGAGAGAGAGAGAGAGAGAGAGAGAGAGAGAGAGAGAGGAGAGAGAGAGAGGAGAGAGAGAGAGGAGAGAGAGAGGAGAGAGAGAGAGAAGAGATGAGGAGAGAGAGAGAGAGAGAGAGAGAGAGAACTGAGACCAGTGACAGAAACCAGATACTGAGACAGAGACTGAGACCAGAGACTGAGACCAGAGAGAGAAAGAGATTGATACAGGCAGAGGCAGAGACATGACAGAGACAGAGACAGACAGACAGACAGACAGACAGACAGACAGACAGACAGACAGACAGACAGAGACGATGGATTGGGGCCAAAGAGAGAGGAGAGAGAGAGGAAGAAAAAGAGACTAAGACATTAGAGAGACAGAGAGAAAAAAAGAGAGAGAGAGCAAGAGAGCGAGGGAGGGACACAGAGAGAGAAGGGGAGGAGACAGATGGAGACAAGGACGAGAGACAGAGACAGAGATACAGAGACACAGAGAGAGACAGAGAGAGAGAGACAGAGAAAGAGAAAAAGAGACAGACAGACAGACAGAGACAGAGATAGACACACAGAGACGGACAGAGACAGAGACAGAGAGACCAGAGACTTGGACCAGAGACTGAGACCAGAAACTGAGACCAGAGAGAGAGAGAAAGACAGGCAGAAGCAGAAACATGACAGAGACAGAGAGAGAGGTGGGAGAGAGAGAGAGAGGGACGGAGGGAGGGGAGGGAGAGAGAGAGAGAGAGAGGGAGAGAGGAGAGGAGAGGAGAGGAGAGAGAGAGAGAGAGAGAGAGAGAGATGAGATGAGAGAGAGAGGAGAGAGAGAGAGAGGGAGAGAGAGAGAGAGAGACAGGGAGAGAGAGAGAGAGAGACAGGGAGAGAGAGAGAGAAAGAGAGATTGAGGCCAAAGAGTGGGGGAGAGAAAAGAGACTAAGACATGAGAGAAGACAAAGACAGAGAGAGAGGGGGAGAGAGAGAGAGAGAGAGAGAGAGAGAGAGAGAGAGAGAGAGAGAAGAATGAGAGAGAGAGAGAGAGAGAGGGGGGGGACAGACAGACAGACAGACAGACAGACAGACAGACAGACAGACAGACAGAGACAGAGAGGGACGAGAGAGAGAGAGAGGACAGAGAGAGAGAGAGAAGAGAGAAAATAGACACTGAGAGATATAGAGATAGAGAGAGAGAGAAAGGCAGAGACAGACAGAGACTGAGACAGAGAGAGGAGGAAGGGAGGGAGAAGAAAGAGAGGGAGAGACAGCCACAACAGAGGAAAGAAAGAAAAAAGAAGGAGAGAGAAGAGGAGGAGAGAGGAGAAGAGAGAGAGAGAGGAGGGAGAGAGAGGAGAGAGAGAGAGAGATGGTGGGAGAAAAAGAGATACACTGGGACAAGAGAGAGAGAGAGACAGACAACAGAGAGAGAGACAGAGACAGAGAGAAAGACAGAGAGGACAGATGAGAGAGAGCAATGAGAGAGATCGAGACCAGATAGAGGGGGAGCGAGAGGCAGAGACTGATACGAGTAAGAGACAGAAAGTAGATAGAGAGAGAGAAGGGGGAGGGAGGGAGGGAGAGAGGAGGAGGGAGAGAGGTGGAGGGAGAGAGAATACGAATACGAAATGTTTATTCAGATTAGGCCATAGCCCCAACTGAAGGGGTGATCATTTACATACCAATGTAAATCATTGCATTTCAATCAGAAAATATAACACCAAATCATATCATGTAATACCTTACGACATAGCAGCATCCAGTCGTTTTAAGGCTTTATAAATGTACAATGCCAAGTTATTCAACACATTTTCATTTTTCGATGCCATAAGTACATTGAACCGGAAACGACACGGGTCTTTATAATATTTTGGTTGGATAAGTTTGATCCTCAGGTCAGAAAGAGCAGGACAACACAACACAAAGTGTATTTCATTTTCTTCTGAGCTGTGGCATAGACGGCATATTGTTTTATCCGTTAACCTGTTGTATCTAAACCGATGACTTGCAATAGCTGATACACCAAATCTAAATTTTGTCAAAGCACTTTTAACATATCTGTTCATTACAATTTCGGTATATGGTTCAACACTATTTGTAACTTTAAACATACTATATTCCCTAAATCTACTACTGTTTTCTACATGGTTATGCCAGTCCTGCCACCTGCAGTCAATGATTCTTTGTTTGAAACATTTGATAAAGCTCCCAACATCCTCAACACCCTGACTATCCCAAACATATGCAAATCCATAAGTACTTAGACACATCCGCACATTTGTAGCCCAAGTCTTCTTACCACTCATATCCAGATTATATAACATCTTATAAGCCCTGGTTGGCAGTCTATGATTTTCCTGTCTTGTTATCCTAAGCCAGTAAGTGATGCATTTCACATAAGAGTTAAGATATATTGGGTATCTTCCAACTTCTCCATAAATAAGATCATTTGGAGTTCGATTGTCAACATTCATAAAACGTTTCAAGGCAAACAAATGAAGCCTTTCAATTTGATTTCCGTTTTCAAAAGCCCATATTTCGGCACCATACTGTAGAATAGATTGAACCTGAGAATCAAACAATTTTACAAATACTTTCAATGAACTGCAATCAAGTCTATAAATAACTCTGAGAATAACAAGTACTGCTCTTTTTGCTCTATTCATTAAATCCTGGCATGCAACAGTAAAACTTAGTCTAGTTGAAAAAAATATTCCAAGATATTTATAAGCATTTACTACTTTAACAATTTCAGTATTGTATTTCCAATGCTCATGACTAGCTAGATATCCCCCCTTACGAAAGACAATAATATTTGTTTTCTCCATATTTACCTTTAACTCCAATCTCGTTGCTGCATGATACAAACTGTTCATCTGTCTTTGTAAGCCTACGACAGTTGTTGATATCAAAATAATATCATCAGCAAAAAGTAACACAAATAATTCTATCACATCAAAAGAAACTCCATGCTTTCCATTTTCAATAATTTCTAAGGCAAGATCATTGACAAATAATGAAAACAATATCGGACTACACACATCTCCTTGCTTTACACCCCTAGTACAATTTACAAAGTCAGATAATGTTGCTCCATTTCTCACTGTAGCCTTTACTTCTCTGTACATACTTTGTATACATCTGTGTAGTTTTCCTCTAACTCCATTTTTTAATAAAATAGGCCATAACAAATTTCTAGAAACAGAATCAAAAGCTTTTTGAAAATCAACAAAAGCAACATATAATTTATGGTTCTGTGCAAATTGCTTTTGAACAGCAGCTAACAAGGTAAACATATGATCTACTGTACTATAATCCTTCTTGAATCCAGCTTGGTATTCGCCTGTAATATTATGCGTCATTACCCATTCTTGTAGTCTATTATTGACAACTGAACTATATATCTTACTCGCTATATTACACAGAGATATACCTCGATAATTGTTTGTGTCATTTACATTTCCCTTCTTGAACAGAGGCAGAATGATGGATTCCACCCAATCCTCTGGATAGATGCCATTGTCAAACAAATGGTTAAATAGCTTCACTAAAAAATTTAACACAGATTCACCTGAATATTTGAAAAACTCACCTATCAAGCCATCAGGACCTGCTGACTTACCGTTTTTTAATTTTCCAACTGCTACCATTATTTCCTGTGCTGTTATAGGGCTATCTAACAGTGTATCTCCCTCCCCTATGTCTTCAGTATCAACTGACTCAGTCACTTCCTTTTCCAATACATCTTTGAAATGATCGAACCACTGAGTTGTAGATATTGTATTTTTTGGCTGAGATCTTTTACGTGATATTTTTCTTATAGTTCTCCAAAAGTTCGTCGGACTCTTTACGGCTGTCAGTAGTTCTTTTAAATGTAAGTCATTGTATTCCTTTTTCTTTCTTATAAGCATATTTTTATATTCTCTTCGTGCAATACAAAATGATGTCCTATCGTCTTTCTGTGATGAGCGTTTGAATTTTCTAAATAGTTGTCTTACTTTACGTCTTGATACTCTACATTCATGATCAAACCAGTCTTTCAGAGGCTGTTTATTAAACTGAATTTTTGTCTTCATATATTCTGCTTGATCTTTGATTATTTGATTAAAAGTGTTTTATAGCTAAATTTACGTCACTATCAATCAAATCCACTGCCCTGTTCATATCATCTTTTACACATGTTGCATTCATTGAGTCAGTAAAGGTTTGAGCCAGTAAGGGTTTCCATCTATACTTAGTTATGAACTGATCTTCCCTGCCTCCACACAACTTCTATTAGAGGTGCTCCTAACATCTATATCTAAACACAACAAAACAGGTAAATGATCTGAATCTATTCTGTCTAAAACTTGAAGTGTCATGTTATCACAAGCAAAATCAAAGAAAGGCACAGAAGTTAAGAAATAATCAATAACACTGCTCCCATGGTCAGAAATATATGTGTAACAACCATTTTCATCGTTTTTACAAACACCATTTAATATGTATAAACCCAATGCTGAACACATATTCAGTAATGTTCTACCATATGAATTTATTATAGTATCCTTAGATTGCCTTTTAATGTGATTTTCAGCATGTTTTGTACAATTTTCAGATAAACTGTTTTCATCCACAAAATTAGGTAAGCAGTCAGAAGTCCGAGCATTTAAATCCCACACAGTACAATATCAATATCATCGAACATGAACATCTTTTTCAAAACGTTTTCTTCAAGTAAACTCATTCCATCCTCACAATCAAAATAAGAATAATACGGAGAATTTTCTGGTTGTAAGTAAGTACAAATAAATAAAACATTCCTTGGAAAATGAAAAAAGTCTTTATCAAGAACAAAGCACACACAACAGTCACTACTATCATCAATACAGCGCACGTAAGGGAGAAAAACCTTACGCACAAGACAAATAATCCCCCTGAACATCTCCCACGCTGTGTCAGTTTAACAGCTGGTTTCACAAAAATATCATGATCTTCAAATAAATCTGACTCAAATTTCTCGACAAACGTTTCGACAAGACAAACAAAATCAAATGATTTGATAAAATTGACAAAATCAGCATCCTGAAGTTTTGAAGCAATACCACATACATTCCATTGCAAGAAAGACAAACTGTTTGCATCCCCATCCTCACTTCCCCCACTCCAGCTCCCACCACTAAAGTCATCTTCCTCCCCCCTCCCGTTTAACTGACTATAGTTACCTCCCTCTACCACGTCATCCTCACTCATCCCATCATCACTCTCCCCCACACCATCTGTTGCCTCATCCCCAGTGAAGTTAGAAACAATATTGTCCACATAGTTTTTCTCCATAATCACACGATCATCACTAACGACAACATGTCTCTCAAATCCACTAACTGTGGCATGCTCTTCACTGGTAGTACTTGGTGTATTTGTGACGCTCCTCCACATAATGTGTCGGAGTGCACCAGCGGTCAATTTTTAGTTATTGACATGTTATCAATGTGCAATAAAGTGGCTATCAAATACAAAAAACAGATTGAAAATCGGACAATTCTGTGCAAAGTTATTACAAGCTGAAATGATAGACTGCAGGAAGTGGCAAAATGAGAAACGGACAAGTCTATTTTTGTAACAGGTTGTCAGAATGAGGGCTTAGGTATTTTCAAAACACATTTAAAAGCAAAAGGGATAGAAATTATGCCCTGATTTTTCACTATAAGGTAGATAAACGGATATAGTTTAATAATCAATCAAAATCTCAAAATTGACAACTTGACCCCCACCTGCCTTTAATGGCTCCTAGAGCAAAATTGGGTCATGTGCTAAGCGACTCATTTCGTGGTGGAGCGTCACATTTGTACATGGCAACAAAACAACTCTCTGTTGACACACGCTGTTATCTTTATCTGCGCACACGTTTCTATCATCAAGATCACATCGTCTTTTCTCAGTGAAATCAGCCTCTGAGTTACCATACATATTTGTTTTAAACATATTGTCAGTTTCCCCTCCCGAAAAAGCTTGCCTATCGGAAAAACCCGCTGTATCGGAAATACCGAGGGTATTTTTAGTAAACAACTTGCTGTCACCAGTGCAATCCCTCACCTCCCCACCTGTCCCCCTAGCACGTGCAACGTGACTGCCATCTATCACAGATGAAAAGGTTGACCCCAACAGAAGCCCTGACCTGTCGTCCCGTGTGTGTGCATCGTTCGCTGCAGGTGTATGTTTGGATTTTTCTTCCCCCTGAAATAAGGAACATCATAAATATGTTTGTGTGTGGGTGTTCGTGCTTCGGTGACTGTTCCGAGGGGCCGGCCGACACGCTATCCAGCTTCCACCAGTCTGTCTTCCGCAGTGAGGTCGAACCGTTTCCCCTCGATGACCAGGTGATCGTAGACCATGGTGGCTTTCTTCCCTGCTCTCTGGCCCTCTTGAGGTGTGGAGTCAGCATTCTTCTCAGCTCCCTGATTCTTGTGGAGAAATCTTCCCCGATGAAGATGCCTGTGCCTTTCAGCTTCCGCTTTGCTTTCAGAATCTTCTCTCTGTCCTTGAAGAAAGTACATCGGGCGATGATGGGAGATTTTGGACTGGCGTTCACACGGTGCACTCGGTCAAACTGTACAGATTCTGACATTTCCAGTTGGTCAGTGAGCATATCTGTCACCATGCCTTCACATTCTTGCCAAGTTTCTTTTTCTCTTCTAGGCATTCCATAGATGACAATGTTGTTTCGCTTGGATTGGCCTTCTAAGTAGTCTGTCTTTCTCTCCAGGTCTTCAACTCTCGTTTTCAGTGCGCTGTTTTCTTCTTTCAAAAGTTCATTTTCTCTCCTTAAAACTGTCGATGGAAATCCCTAGCTCATGAATGTCATCCTTCAGGTCTCGGTTTGACTCTTTCAACTCTGTCATGTCTCTTCTCACGTCGTCAAGTTTGTTGTTTATGTCCGCCCTCATATCTGCTAGCATTTCTTTCACTGAAGTGTCTTCCCAGCATTTCTCACCTGCTGCCTGCCCACTACTGCTTGTCCGTCGCTGTCCTCCACTTCTCAGAGTTGTCTGCTTCATGGGGTCTGGCTTTGGAGGGCCAGGATTCAGTTCGATGTCTCCACACTGATGGATCAAATTGCCCATGTAGAGCAGAAAGAGGAGCACACCTGTCATAGCACCGTCACACCGGGTTCGTAATGTCAACACGCGCATAAACATGGCTGCTTTGAACTTTGCCCGCTTCAGCATGAAAGCCTGGTAAACGGGCAAAAACCCACCGCACACTGACCGAAACACTATCGAAGAAACCGGCATAGTGCACCAGGTACCAACAGGCACAGTATCAGTACTAGGCGATGCCTATAAATAGTCCAATTTGACAAAAAATATCAGAGCTCGTGAACACACACCTGTTCTTGACAAGTTCACCTTTGACCCCCCTGGAGGGAGAGAGAGAGGGACAGAGAGAGGAAGAGGGAGAGAGAGAGAGAGAATGAGATCAGAGAGAGAGACAGAGACAGACCAGAAAGAGAGAGAGGGGGAGGGAAAAAAAGAGAGACTCAGACAAAAGAGAGCGAGAGAGAAACAGAGAGGGAGAGACTACAACCAGGAAGAGAGAGAAAGAGAGAGGGAGAGACAGAAACACAGAGAGAGGGAGAGAGACAGGGGGAGAGACAGACAGACAGACAGAGAGAAAATACAAAATTTTATTTACAGAGATTAGTCGATTAAGTACAACAGTGAAGGAAACGACAAGAAGAAAAATGCACCAAAAAACAAACAGATAAATCAAGAACAAGTAACAACAATGAAGGGAGGGAGGGAGGGAAAGGGGGAGAGAGAGAGAGAGAGAGAGAGAGAGAGAGAGAGAGAGAGAGAGAGAGAGAGGAGAGAGAGGAGAGAGAGAGAGAGAGGAGAGAGAGAGAGAGAGAGAGAGAGAGAGAGAGAACTCGAAATGTTTATTGAGAGTCAATGGATAAGCACAAAGCTTCTTTACACCATGCTCTCACACACAAAAATCAGGAAAAGGAAATGAAAGGAAACACACACACACACACACACACACACACACACACACACACACACACACACACACACACACACACACACGCGACATGCACATGTACATACACATGCACAAAACCCAAGCAAGCAGCATATACAAACAATAATGATCACACTTTCAAACACTTTCAAAGAAACAACAAAGAGAATATAACAAATATAGATAACATTAGATGAAATATATTGATGACAAATTAGAGAGAAATCAGAGGAAACAGGAGAAGAAGACAACAGAGAGGGAGAGAGAGAGACAGAAGAGACAGAAGAAGAGAGAGAGAGAGAGAGAGAGAGAGAGATGAGAGAGAGAGAGAGAGAGAGGAGAGAGAGAGAGAGAGAGAGAGAGATGAGAGAGAGAGAATGAATGAATGAATAAATGAATGAATGAATGAATGAATAATCTTTATTTTTCAAGGGTAACAGAGTAAGCATTACATACTTTTTTTCATCTGGCCCTTGCCCTGATCAGGGAATAAAGCTAAGAAACCCCCTCCCTACTCCTACATACCAGCATCACCACCAGCAGCAGTTCAACCAATATTTTAAAAGAAGAAAACAGAATACATTCAACAAAACGGGTCATCCTAACTGAACCACTGAAAATTATTTAAACAAAAAATAACATAGCAAAAAAAAAAAGCAAATATTCAGGACCATGAAACAGAAGGCATTACAAATGAAAGAAGAGAGAGGAGGAAGAGAGAAGAGAGAGAGAGAGAGAGAGAGAGAGAGAGAGAGAGAGGTGGTGTGTGTGGTGTGTGTGTGTGTGTGTGTGTGTGTGTGTGTGTGTGTGGTGTGTGTGTGTGTGTGTGTGTGTGTGTAAGCGGGGAAAACAAGCAAAGTAGGCATAAAAGGGGGGGAAAACCAGATTTAAAAAAACAACAACATAAATCCTTTAAACACAAAAAGCTATATGAAAACACATTTCAATATTCAAATGGTAAGAATACAGTTTGAATCCAACATAACAACCAAAACACTCCTCTCCATAATAATCTAGGATAGAATATCTGAAGGTGGAAGTTGGAGGGGAAAGGAAAGGGAAAGGAAGCAAAAATAAGGGGGGGGAGAGAGAGAGAGAGATGAGAGAGAGAGAGAGAGAGGAGAGAGAGAGAGAGAGAGGAGAGAGAGAGAGAGAGGAGAGGGAGAGGCAGGCAAGGCAAGGAGGCAAGGCAAGGCAAGGCAAGGCAAGGCAAGCAAATTCTTTTATTCGAGGATAATAGAGAAGCACTCATGTGCTTTTTTACATCCAGTCCCCGCCCTTTTCAGGGATAACATCAAGATAAAAAGATAGCCTCAGCTAAACAAGAACAATTATAATGATCCAATTACCAAGAGCAAAAAACCTTACCAAGTATCAAACAACAGGTAAGAAATAGAGATACAAAATTAAGGTAATGTTAAAAAAAAAGCACTCATTCAGAAACGAAAAAAAAGAAGTAAGAATCAATGATGATTTTGATTTGAATAAAAACAAACAAACAAACAAACAAACATTGAAAACAAAACAAAAAACCAGCAAAAACAAAACAAGACGAAACAAAACAAAAAGGCGCAATAATTAAAGATCAATCATGAGAATATGATGAGGTTAGATGACTCAAAACATCAATCCACCACCATCTATCATCAAAATAAGTCCCTTAAAACATAAGATTTTGATAAAAGGTGGGAAAGAACAACAACAACAGGTAAGAAATAAGACAGAGATGCAATATTAAGGTAATGTTATAAAAAGGCACTCATTCAGAAACGAAAATATGAAGTAAGAATCAATGAAGATTTTGATTTGAAATTAAAAAAAAAAAAAAGGCGCAATAATTAAAGAGAGAGAGAGAGAGAGAAGAGAGAGAGAGAGGAGAGAGAGAGAGAGAGAGAGAGAGAGAGAGAGAGAGAGAGAGAGAGAGAGAGAGAGGAGAGAGAGAGAGAGAGAGAGGAGAGCTTCATCAAATTGCATCGTCATCAAAACAAACCAATCAATGAAATATTTCAAAACACCCACAAAACACTTCTGTAAACAAATTATCATCAATGAAACCTATAAGCTCACAAAACATTCATATGAAAATAAATATATTCTCTGTGTGTAAGTGTGTGTGTGCGTGTGTGCGTGCGTGCGTCCGTGCGTACATGCTTGTGTGTGTGTGTGGGGGGGGGGGAACAAGTAAAAAAAGCATAGTAGGAAACAGACAGGGAAAAAAAAACCTAATTGAAATTCGTATCTCTATATTTAAACAGTAAAACTACAATTTCAATTCAATTTTTTAAGAACCGAAACATTCCTATCCAATAATAAGACTAGGATAGCATATGTAGAAGTGGAAGATGGAAAAAAAAATGAATAAGTAAAATAAAATAAAATAAAATAAAGGCATCTTAAAATTACATCATGATCAAAACAAATCAGTCAACAAAGTATTTCAAAACGCCCACAAAACACTTCTGTAAACAAATCATCAATGAAACCTATAGGCCCAAGCTCACAATGTGGCCAGGCCTAACAATGAAAAGAAAAATCCCAAAGCAAAACAAACAAAGAGCAACATTGTATAAAAGAAGTAACAAATAGGGGCGAAACAACATTTAAGGTTACACAAACAAGTTTAAAATCAAACTCGATACATTAAGAGATACAAAATTTACTCATGAAGATGAAAGAGAAAATGCAATTATTCAGGACGATGGTACATAAGGCATTACAAATCTATAAGCCAAAACATTCATATGAAAAAATAATACATTCCATGTGTGTGTGTTGTGTGTGTGTGTGTGTGTGTGTGTGTGTGTGTGTGTGTGTGTGTGTGTGTGTGTGTGTGTGTGTGATGTGTGTGTGTGTGTTGTTGTGTGTGTTTGTGTGTGTGTTGTGTTGAGGGGGGGAAGCAAAGACAGCATAAAAAAAAAAAAACCCACACACATGAAAAAAAACACAAAAAAACCAAACATAAAAAACCCTTAAACACAAAACACTAAATAAAATAACATCACTATATTAAACACTAAAATTCAATTTTAATTCAACATAGGAACCAAACATCTATACAGTGATAAGTCTAGGATGGAAAAGAGAGAGGAGAGAGAGAGAGAGAGAGAGAGAGAGAGAGAGACGAGAGAGAGAGAGAGAGAGAGAGAGAGAGAGAGAGAGAGAGAGAGAGAGAGAGGAGAGAGAGGAGAGAGCAAGCAAGGCAAGGCAAGGCAAGGCAAGGCAAGGCAAAAAATTCTTTTATTCGAGGATAATAGATAAGCACTCATGTGTTTTTTACATCCAGTCCCCGCCCCTTTCAGGGATAACATCAAGATAAAAAGACAGCCTCAACTAAAACAAGAACAATTATAATGATCCAATTACCAAGAGCAAACCACACCAAGTATCAAACAACAGGTAAGAAATAAGACATAGATACAATATTAAGGTAATGTTATAAAAAAGGCACTCATTCAAAAACGAAAATAAGAAGTAAGAATCAATGATGATTTTGATTTGAATAATAAACAAGCAAACAAAGAAACAAAGAAACAAGAAAAAACAACAACAAAAAACAAAAAAACAAAAAAACAACAACAACAACAAAACAAAACAAAAACAAACAAACAAAAAACAAAACAAAAAAGGGCAATGATTATAGATCAAACATGAGAATATGATGAGGTTAGATGACTGAAAACATCAATCCACCACCATCTATCATCAAAATATGTCCCATAAAACATAAGATTTTGATAAAGGGTGAGAAAGAGCAACAACAACAGGTAAGAAATAAGACAGAGATACAATATTAAGGTAATGTTATAAAAAGGCACTCATTCAGAAACGAAAATATGAAGTAAGAATCAATGAAGAATTTGATTTGAGTACAAAAAAACAAACAAAAACCAATCAAAGCAAAAAAACAAACAACAAACAAACAAACAAAAAAAAAAAAAAAAAGGCGCAATAATTAAAGAGCAAGCATGAGAATATGATGAGGTTAAATGACTGAAAACATCAATCCCGCCATCTATTATCAAAATAAGTCCCATAAAGCACAGTTTTTGAACAAAAAAAACCCCAACTCACACTCACACACACACACACACACACACACATACACACCACACACACACACACACACTCACTTAGTCTTATGTTATAGTCATAGATCATCATAATCTGAGAGAAGTGAGAGAGAGGCAGATAGTTGGAGGGAGTGTGTTTGTATTTTAGTATGAGGAGAGATGACATAGATCTGAGAGAGAGAGTGAGAGGAGGGAGAGAGGAGATAGATGAGAGAGGGGAGAAGTAGTGGTTGTTATTTAGAAGAGAGAGAGAGAGAGAGAGAGAGAGAGAAGAGATGAGAGGAGAGAGAGAGGAGAGAGGAGAGGAGAGGAGAGAGAGAGAGAGATGAGGAGAGAGAGAGAACATCATCAAATTACATCATCATAAAAAAAATTTAAATAAAAAATAATAATAATAATAAATAAAAAACTCAGTCAATAAAGTATTTTCAAATTGATATTGTAGAAGATACAAAAGATATTACAAATAGTTCAATCAAACAAATTTTAAAAAAATTTTAAATATGCCACTGGTTATGCTGATGGATGAATCAAAATGAACTACCTAAGTGGTCATCCAGTCACCTTTTGCCACCTGGTTATGCTGATAGATGAATCCAAATGAACTACCTAAATAGTAAGACTAATTTGTAAGGCACTCTGTGAAGGCTGGAGATAAGTCAATATGCTTAAAGATTATTTAGAATTACGCATTACTGTGCTTCCATATAGGCTACAGTTGATGTCTCAGTTTTAATAAGAATGTTGAACATGAGAATGGCAATGGATTATGGGGTATTGACTAAGATGTTTATCTTTTTTTTTCCTTTTTTTTTTAGGGGGGGAGGGGTTGAGGGGTAGGGTTAGAGTCTGTTGGAATTAAATTGGATATGAATATGTCGTTTGAAGACCTCTCTACTTTGGGAGCACTTCAAGTTCAATGGTGGCATGTTCCAGAGCATACTACCAGAGTAGGAGAGGCTTGATTTGAATAGATCAATTCTTGGTATGGGTCGCTGAAGTTTTGTTGAATCTCGAGAATTCAAGTGAAATGTTGATTTCAATGTTGTAGGAGCTTGCCCATAGAGGATTTTATTTATAAACATTGCTTTATTTATAGCAAGCATTTATCGTAATGGAAAGACTCCCAATTTTGTGTAGTCAGATTCAACTAAACTTGAGGACTTTAAGAGTACTGCCTTGAGGGCTCGTTTATAGTTACTAATAAGAGGTTTTAACGTA
>JASPKP010004466.1:0-17595 GCA_030674155.1 Stramonita haemastoma | reverse complement strand
CACTTTGAACAGTACTTCGTTTGTAAAATGTTTTTCTGTAGAACAACGCAAGAATCTTATAGTTGTTCTTTTTTGGTCAGGGGAGAGAGAGAGAAGAGGGGGGGAGAGGAGAGGGGGGGGAAAAGGAGGGGGGGAGAGAAGAGGGGGGTGGAGGTGGGAAAGAGCGGAAGGAGAGGGAGAATTTCACGCAAACGTTCTTGGTTTGGCGGGGTTGGGGGGGTTTTGGGTTGGGGGGGGGGGGGGGGGGCTGTGTTGGGGGGTGAGTTTACCAATGGGAGATTTTATTTGCGAACGTTTTGGGGCCACCTTTGAAATAGCCGCAAACTTTTTAAAAATTAATTCTTTTTCGGGCAGATGTACCGGGGGAGGAGTCTCTGGTCTTATTACCAGGTTTATTTTTTAGTAAGTTTAAAAGTTTATTATTTTATACATGATAGGGAAGACACAAACACCCCACACACACCACCCACACACCACACAAAACACACACACACCACACACACACACCCCAGACAAGTACAGACACACCACACACACACACGCCGAAACACACACACACACCACACACACACACACAACACACACACACCACACACACACACACATCAGACAGGAAAAAGTAATGGGTGGTGTTGTTTTTTGCGGCAACGGGTCTTCGCAGAGACAGCAGCCCAAATATCACACAAAAAAAATAGTTGTTGCGGAAACATCATCATCATCCTCCTTTGTACACTGATGACTGACTGACTAACTGACGACGACTGACTGTACTCTGACGACGACTACTGACTGACGACCCCACCACCGCCGACCGACCGACCGACCGACCGCCACCCCCATCACTCCTCACCACCACCCGACCCCCACCCCCCCACTCATCCCCACCCACCCCCCCAAATCGCTCATCACCCACCCACCCCCCCACCCCCCCACTCACTCCAATCACTCATCACTCACTAAAAAAAGCACACGTGTGCTTATCCCCATTATCTTCGATATAAAAAAAATTAAAAAAATAAAGAAAAAAAATAAAAAAATTTTTTAAAAAAATAAAAAAAAACAAGTAAATAAACTCACCCACACTCACGGGTGCGACAAAATTTCATGTGCCAGTTCGAGAGCGAGAAGGCGGCACTGGAGCAACAGATGACGGTGAAGAAAAAGAAGGTGACGCAAACAGCCACACTCCGTCTGCGGGAGAAGGAGCAGCGAGCCACGGCAGACATGGTCAAGAAACAGAGCGGACAGATGCTGAAACCTGCTGGCGGAAAAAACAGACCGAACTGAAGGAGGAGCTGAAGAAAACTCTCCGGATCAAAAAGGTGAATTAATTAACTTAATGATACAGAGAGATTGGGGGGGGAGGGGGGGAGGAGGGGGAGAGAGGGAGGGAGAGAGAGAGAGGGGGAGAGGGGGGAGGGGAGGGGCAGAGAGAGTGAGGAGAGAGGGAATGGAGGGGGGAGAGGCAGAGAGAATGAGAGAGAGAGAGAAAGAGGGGGGAGAGGGGGTTGGAGGGGAGGAGGGGGAGAGGCAGAAAGAGTGAGAGAGAGGGGGGGGACGGGGAGGGAGTGACAGAGGGAGCGAGAGAGAGGAGGGGGGAGGGGAGGGAGTGACAGAGGAGCGAGGAGGAAAGGGAGATGGAGGCAGAGAGACAGAGAGACAGATGAGAGGAGAGAGAGATGAGAGAGAGAGAGTTGATGTGTGTGTGTGTTGTGTGTTGTGTGTGTGATGTGTGTGTTGTGAGTGTGTGTGTGTGAGTTTGAGAGAGACAGACAAACAGACAGACAGATAGAGAAGAGAGAGACAGTAGAGAGACAAACAGACAGACAGAGAAGAGAGAGAGACAGTGTGTGCGTGCGTGCGTGCTTGCGTGCATGCGTGCGTGCGTGCGTGCGTGCGTGCGTGTGTGTGTGTGTATGTGTGTGTGATAGAGAGAGACAATGACAATGACAAAGTTTATTTGCGATAAGCTTTACGCCCATTCACAAAGGGACAGAGGGAGGGGGCTGGGCACAACATAAATTGGAAACAAAAATACACTGTCAATGACAGCCCAGATGAACAACATAGCATGGAAATCCACAACATGGGTTTGCAATGATTGAATAGTATCAGTAATAAACTACACCTGTGATAACAAATTATCATCAGATTCTAGTCATAGTTTTTATGATTATACTTATATACGACAACATCATCTGTCATGACAAAACAATTTCAGACTGTCATCGGCCCATTATCATCATCATCATTGGAGCAACTATGACACATCTCTACGAGCAAATTCTTTTCTAACAGGTTTGAAAGTTGTTGTCACTTGATCTAGCTTACTCAAAAGATTATCCATTCTATCGGTAAAGTATGTCACTGATTTCTTTAAAAGCTGTTCAAAATATCGCCTTTTCATGGTTTCTGTGGTCTCACATGTCTGCCCCTCAATAAATTACCACCCGAACATTCTGCCTCACTCTCCGCACACTCAGAACCAGACACACTCACTTCTTCCTCACCATCCTCTTTTTCTCTCTCACACATCTCCTCTGCCCTTACTTTCTGCACTCATGTCATCACTAATCACATTCCTTCCCTTCATTCCCAACTTCACCACACAAGTGATCACTTTCCATATTGTCAAAGTTGACTGTCCACTGTCTGTCTGTCTGTGTCACGTTGTGTCAAAGTCAATCTGCTGACTGTCAAAACAGCTTCTTGAAGAAGGAGGGCACGAATTGCACATGGGACACATCATTCGGACCATCAATCTGTGCACGGTTTGCAGCATACACTAGACTGGGCGGGGGAGGGTAAGAATAAACCGGAGGGAGACAGACAGAGCCTGTTTGTTTACTTTTTTATAGAGAGTGAGTGAGAGAGAGGAGAGAGAGAGAGAGAGAGAGAGAGGAAGAGAGAGAGAGAAGAGAGAGAGAGACTTGCGCGCCCCAACACACTTGTAAACCCGTCCTCCTACTGATCTTTGTGTTTGGGGTCTGTTCTCACAACTTTCTGTCTTCACTGTGCACACACACGCCTTGCCCACAGCCTCCGCCGGAACTGAAGGAAAACGGCGTATCCCCAAACCACTGCCCCGCCCCCGGAAGTGACGCCGCCATCGGTCGAGGAGGGGAGAGAACTCGGAAGAGCTGTTGGAGGAGTGATGGAAGACGTTCTCGCAATATGCCAGCAGTGACCTCCCCAGCCGCCCCTAAAACCCGCCAATGCTCCGAAAGAGAGATTTGTTTCCCGATGCGTCTGTCTTCAGTGACATAGACCAGCAAGTTATCAAGGTACTTCATTTTTATTTTATTTTTTTGTTTTATTTTTATTCTTTTATTTCGAAGATAATGGGATAAGCACTCTTGTGCTTTTTTTACTCCAGTCCCCGTGTGTATGCAGTTTTTGTAAATCTTGTCATCTGTTCCCCACCGCACACAATGGTCACTTTCATGACGAAAAGCGGAACAGGGTTTAACGTGTGTGCAAGATGTTCTGCGAGGTTCACACACGGGAGAGAGAGAGAGAGAGAGAGAGAGAAGAGAGAGAGAGAGAGAGAGAGAGAAGAGAGAGAAGAGAGAGAGAACTCGAACTCGAACTCGAAAGATTTATTCACAAAAAGGCCATTGGCCCATGCATGAAGGGGGTTACCCCAACTGCTTAGTATTTGGTGATGGAGAAAAAAACACAACCAACCAACCAAACAACAACAACAAAACAACAACAGTAAAAAACCCAAAAAAGAAAAAGAATTAACAGAAAAGTCAGTTACAAAAAAGGGACAGGATAACAAAATATGAGAAAAGAGAGAGAGAGAGAGATAGAAAAGAGAGAGAGAGAGAGAGAGAGAGAGAAGAGAGAGAGAGAGAGAGAAGAAGAAATAACGGAGGAGGGGTGTGGGGTGCAGGTGGCGGGAGGGAGAACACCCACGTACACAGATCTGGTCCGACAGCTCACCGAGAACCTGCTCACCGACCTGCAGAAAGTGCGGTGAGTAATGCGGGAAGTGCGGTGAGTAATGTAAAAAAGTTTGGTGAGTAATTTCCCCAAAATCTTATTTGGGTAGTGCAAGAAATTTTGCGGGATAACGCAGAAAAAAACTGATGAGTGTGCTTACAAAATCTGATGAGTGCAGGAAAAGTTCGATGAGTAACGTAACACACAAAGCACGGTGAGAAACAGCAAATACAGTGAGAAATACAGGAATTCTGGTGATTAATTAATGCAGAGATCCCCGTGACTGTATCAAAGTCTGATTATAAAACCTATGCTTTGCCCCACTCCCCCCCCCCCTCCCCCTTCTTTTTTTTTTTTTTTTTTTTACTTCCCCCCCCCCCTCCTTCCTCACCCATTCGATGGGGGCTTTTTTGACTTTTTTGTTTGACAAATAATTCTTCTTCGTCGAACACTCAGACAGCACAGTACTGTTGTCATCATGTAAAAAAAATTTCTACCCCCCCCCCCCCCCCCCCCCCAATCTGAACCCCACTCCCTGAATCAGCCGTGAACAAGCTTGGTGAGGGTGCCCGTCAGAAGGGGGATAAACGTCACTGTGTGGGGTGTGTGTGTTGTGTCACAGGGCCATTTACCGGTGGATCACGGTGAAGGACCTGAACGGTGATGGAGTTTGCCGATGACATTGAGGCCGAGTCCCCTATGGGCCGCTGAGGGGCATCAAGAAAGGGCACCGAGACCTACCATGTCCTCTTCATGAGACTATGCAGGTGTGCCCGGCAGTGGTGTATGTGTGAGGGGGGTGGGGGGGTTGTGTGTGGGGGGGGGGGGGTGTGTATGGTGGAGTGGTGGTGGTGGTTTGGGGTGGTTGTGGGGGTGGTGGGGTTTGGGGGTGTGTGGGTGGGTGGGTGGGTGGGGGTTTTTTGTGGGGGGGGGGGGGGTTGGGGTGTGTGTGTGGGGGGTGTGGGGGGGGGTGGGGTTTGGGGGGGTGTGGTGGGGGGTGGTTGTTTTTGGGGGTGTGTTGTGGGGTGGGGGTTGTGGGGGGGGGGTTGGGGGTGGGTGTGTGGGGTGGTGATCATGAGTGGTGATTGGGGGTGGGGTGTTTGGGGTGAGTGAGTGAGTGGGGGTTTTGGGGGAGAAGAAAGAGAAGAGGAGAGAGGGGGGAGAGAGAGAGAGAGGAGAGAAGAGAGAGGAGGAACAGGCCAACAAAAAGATAAATTGGGGGGGGACACAAGGTGTCGGGGGGGCCAAGGGTGCCTCACACAAAAAAACAAACACTCTCTCTCCCCTTCCTCTTCCCCTCACAAAACCCCCCCCCCCCCCCCACCCCACCCCCCCCCCACCCAAATTTCTCACTCGGATTTTGGTTTTTCTGTTGTGTGTGGTGGGTTTTCGGTTGTCTGTGTGTGTGGGGGAGCCAGGGTGCACGTAGGAATAAGGGGGCCATCCAAGGCGGGCACAAAACCCGGCAAAGAAAATCCCCCCCCGACTTTTTTCCCCGAACCCCTGGGAAAGCAGTCCTGGGGGGGAGGGAAACTGGTGCGTGCAACTGGGGGGGGCCGGGGGGGAGGACCGGGAGGGGGGGGGGGGGTGGGGGGGGTACCATTCAGTTTGGAAAAGGGGAAGGGGGGGGGGGGGGGTTGGGGGGGGGGGGGGGGGGGGGCGGTAAGAAGGGAGGAGGGGGGGGGGTCCAATGCGGAGACAAAAAAACCCAATCTGGTGCTGGGGGGCTTATTTGCAGACCCAATGTGGTTTAAAACTTATCCCAGCTAAAAGCTGGAATTGCAAAACCCAATCGGCCCACTTAAAAACCCAAACTGCAGCTGGCTGTTTTCAAACCAAAATAGGTTACATCTTTATCCCAATGCGAGAAAATTTTCAGACCCAATGTAGGCCACTCATTTACCCAATCGAATGCGTGCTTATTTGAAAACACCAATGTGGGGCCCTCATGAACCCAATGCAATCGAGTGCAATTTGCAAAAAAACCCAAGAGGCCTACTCTTTTAACCCAAGCAAAACTAATACATATTTGCAGACCCCGGGGCTGACAAAAGTCCCCAAGAAATTCAGAAAAAGGCCAATCCGCTACCCTAACGAACCAAATTTCCTCACCGACCCCCAAAAATTTTACCAGGGGGTGCAACCCCCAACAGGTGCAAAGACCCCCCTCACTAAGATCAAACCCCCCAATCAGTGCCTTCAGATAAAAACACAGGGGTGATGCTCTAACCACTAACCCAAGACTCGCCACTCCCCCACGATTTTAATTTTTCAAAGCCACCGCTAAAGGGAACCAAAAAATTTTGGGAACGCAGATCCTTAATTTACCAGAACCACTTTTATCTGATGTATAAATTCAGGTGACACACAAATGTTTTGAACATGTTATAGATTCACACCCGTTTTCGCACAGGTACCCCGAATTTTAAACTGGGGTGAAAAAAAGATGTTTGGTTAATTTTAACCTTAATTTTTAAACAGAGTTTTTTGGGGAGAAAAAGGCTTTTTTTTGGGGTGAAAATGCACGAACTCTAAAAGTACACGTCCCCCACAAGGGGGGGTCCCCCGGTTTCCCCTTGAATTAGTCCCCCAATTTTTTGGGCATTTTTCGGGGGGGGAAAAAACACATTCAAAAAAATTTTTTTTTGGAAACAACCATTTTTTCATACAAAAAGGGGTTTTTTAAAAATAAAAATTTTTCCCCTTCGGGCCAAAACCCTTTTTCAGATGGTTTGGGTCCCCCCAACCTTAAAACTGTTTATCCAAAAAAAAAAAAATTTCACCTTTAAAATTTGGGGGCAACAAAAAAAAAACCCTTTTTCTAAAATTGTTCTGGGGGGGAAAAAAAGGGGGTTTTTTTCCCCTTAAAATTTTTTCAGAAAAAAATTTGGGGGACCCCCCCCAAAAAATTTTGGGGGAAAAAAATTTTTCAGACACCCCAAAAAAAATTTTTCAAAAAAAAAATTAACACCCTCAAAATTTTTCAAAGAAAAAAAATTCAACCCCCCCAAAACTGTTCAGAAAAAAAAATTGGGAAAAACCCTAAAAATTTTTGGGGGAAAAAAATTTTTAAAAAACACCCTCAAAATTTTTCTGACAAAAATTCAAAAACCCAAAAAAATTTAAAATTCCCCCCAAAAATTCTGACACCCAAAAAATTTAAAAAAACCCCAAAAAAAAAAAAGCCCCCAAAAAAATTTTTTCTGAAAAAAAATAAACCCACCCTCAAAATTGTTCCGAAAAAAATTTTTCAGAAAAACCCCCCAAAAAATTCGGCCAAAAAAAAAATTCTGCCCACCCTTAAATAAAAAGGTTGAGACAAAAATTTTTTCCACCCCCCTTTAGACATTAAAATTTGGGTTTTTTGGAAAAAGGGGGGCCCCGGGAAAATTTTTTTGTAACAGGAAAAAGGGGGGTTTTTTGTAAAAGAGAGACAGTGCCATTTTTTTGGCCTTTAAGGGGACGGGTTTTTCATTTCCCCCGGGGGAAACCGGGGGGGACTACAAACTTCACTTCCCCCATAGGGGGGGGGGGCCCCGCCCCCTCAAAGGGGGCCCCCCACTTTGGGCAAGGTCCCCTGGAACAACTGACCCCCCGGCTAAATGTGGGGGCCTTGGGGGGTCCGGGGGGGTTTTTTTTTTTTTTTTTTTTGGGGTTTGGGTTTTTATTTTTTAGGGGGGGGGGGGGGTTTTGACCCTTTTTTTTTTAAAAAAGGGCCCCCAAAGGCATTTAAAAAATTATTAAATTTCCCCTTCCCCTTTTTTTCTCTCAGGGCATTTTTTTTTTTCCCCCGAAAAAATTTTTAGCATGCACGGGGGCTTTTTTTTCCCGGGGGAAAAAAGCAGGGTTCCCTTTCCCAATTGGGGGGACCCCCCGGGAAATTGGGGGAAAGCGCCCTTAAAAAAAAAGGAAAAAAAGGCCCCCTTGGGGAAAAATTTTTAAACCCTTTGGGAAACCTCGGGCTCTTGGGGCCCGAGAATTTTTTTAAAAAAAAGAATATTTTTTTTTTTTTTTGGTGGGTGTAAAAAGTTTTTTCTTGACCCCAAAAAAACGGGGGGTTTTCTTCAAAAGGGGGAGAAAAAGGGTTTTTTTTCCCCCTTGTGTTTTCCCCAAAACCCCCTTTGGGGGTTGCCATCTCACCCAAAAAAAAAAAAACCGCTCTTAAAAAAATTCCCGTTTTGTTTCAGTGGCCCAAATTGGGAAAAAAAACCCACCCGGGATCGGGTTTTTAAGGGGAAAAACTCAGGTTCCCCCAAGGGGGGTTTTAAAATTTAAAAATTTTAAAAAGGGCCCCCGGCCCCAAACCCCAAAAATCGGGGAAAACCCAAAACGGGGGGTAGAGACGAAATGAAAGGGTGGGGGTTTTGGGGAATTATTTTTGGGGGGGGGGGGGGGGGCAGCCCCAAAATCCCCCAGGGGCACGAGGAAAAGACCCGGTTTCACTACCAGCTGCGCCTTTGCGGGGCAAGGAACGCGGGAAGGACCTTTACAAAAAGGGCGGCCAAGCAAGGACCGCTTCGTGTTTTCCAGAAAAATGGTGGAAAACACGGGGGACCTTCAAACCGGGGCACGGGCCCCCACCGGGCCCGGGCCCGGGACTTCTTCGAGGGTTTCCCCCCAAACCCAAATTCGAGGAGGGTACCGGGGAAAACCCGGAGGAAAAAACGCCACCCTCGGGCCCCCCCCCCAAGCGGGGGTGCGCCTGGCCAGTTTTTAAACTTTTGGGGTTTCCGCGACCCTTTCCAGGGGGAAGAAAGCACCCTCTGCCCGCTTGGGGCTCCGGGAGAATTGGGGGGCCCCAAAAAAGCCGTGCGGCACCCCTTTTGGCAAACCTACCCGTGCTTTTCGGAAGGGGCGGGGGGGCCGGGGGGTAGAGGGGTGGGCAAACCCATGGCGGGAAAAACCCGGGGTCCGCTGCCCAAAAGGCGTTTTTTCCTCAGCCGCTGGGGGAAGGTGGCCAAGCTGAGGTGGGAACCCCGGTGGAGGAGAAGACGCTGGGGGCCCCCTTCGTGTCCCCTGAAAGGAGGAGAACAAGATCGGCCCCCTTTTTCCGTTCCCCTGCCTTCAGGAGGGCCGGGACGGGCCCCCACAAACTTTGCGCGGCCCAGGGGGGGGCCCAAGGGAAAAGGAAATGCCCCGACGCACGCCAGCAAGTTCCCTCAAGCCTCCCAGGTCTCCAAAAACCCCTTTGGGGCCTTTCCCCCCCCCTCCCCGAGGGTTTCCCCCAAAAAAACAAGTTCGGCCCCCCCACCCCCGGGCCCTTTGACATCTTACGCCCCGGGGAAACTTTTCCCCCTCCCCCAAAGATGGACCCAAAAAATCCACCTGACAGGGGGGCCCTCCAGCTGCCCCCGTAAAAGCGCACGGGGCCTTCCCGGGGCGCGTGCTCTCTTCCATTAAACCCGTTTTCCCCAAGCAGGCCGGCGAGGACAATTTCGCAAGCAGGGGAACCTGTCCCGGGGGGGCGGGCGGACCTCACAAAAGGGGTTCGAGCTAGTTTTTCCCCACTCGGGCAACTTTCAACGGGGTCGTACGCGCGGGGGGCGAAGACAGCCCAGGACCCCGCGCTGGTGAACGCTTTAACTATCCTGGTTTAAAGTGCCTGCCCCCGACACGGAAGAGGCCTCTCCCCCCCAACACGAACCGCAAGCCCTCGCTCTTCAAGAAGGGGAAAATTTTTTTCTCCCCAAGAAGGACAAGGCCGCCAAGGACAAAGGGCCAAGACCAAAAGAAAGTCCCTGGACAGACTCCCGACAAATCCTTTCCCGATAAAATCCTAAGTTTTTTTACCTCCACCAGTGGGGTTTAGTTCTGAAGGGTCAGACAAATGGGCATCAATACTTTTTTTTCCCCCTCACTTTTCTTCCCCAAAATAAGTAGCTTTCAAACGTTTAAAAAAGGCAGGTTTTCCTTTATTTTTTAGTTCTAACACAAATGGGTTTTTTTTTGGGCAGGATTTTTTTTTTTGGGTTTTTTTGTGCCCCTTTTTGGCCCCCCTTTTAAAACCAAACCAAAAAAAGTTTTTGTCTGTGAGGGCCAAAAAAAGGCCCCGGCCCGCTGTCAGTGAAGGGGGGTGTTCGGGGGGTGCCCTTTTTTGATCTGAAAGGAAAATTTTCCCCCCCAAAGGGGGTGCTAAATAAAACAACCCCCATTCGACAGTGGAAAAAAGGGGGAGTGGTTTGGGGGCGGGCCGGGTCAATCCTTTTTTCGGGGGGTGGTGACCCGGGGCCCCTGTTTTTTGATTTTGACATCCCCCCCAGAAAAATCCTGGAACTTGAAAACTTTGACCTGAAAATTTTTGAAGACATGACAGCATTAAAAAAAAAAAAAAAACAACAGGGAAAAGGGATTGGGCCGACAAATAAGAATTTCATCGACAGCCAAACCCAAAAAAGAAAATTTTTTCTTTTATTGAAAAATTGAATTTATTTATAACAACGATGGTAAAAAATAAAAATTGAAGATAATTTGGCCCAAACCCTTTTTGGGGGGGATTTTATGACTGGGCCCCGTTTTACAACTTCCCTTTCCCTAGAAAGTCCTAGTAGGGACGCCACGGGCCCGGGAGTACAGACACCCGTTTTTGTGGTCTGGGCCCTTAAAAAATGCCACAAATCTCAAGCGGGCTGTAAATGAAACTCAAACTGTTATGTTTTGGGGCCTCCCTTTTTCCCCCCTTGGGGTCCTCAAAATGTGGATAAGAGGGGAGCCGAAACCCCCCCAAAAAACCAACCCACAGGACCCTAAAAATCAAAACCCCCAAACCCCCCCCCCCCCCCCTCCCCCCCCCCCAAAAACCCACCCCCCTCCCCCCCCCCCCCCCCCCCCCCCCCCCCAACCCCCCCCCCCCCCCCCCCCCCCCCCCAAACATTAAACCCCCCCCCCTGTTTTGCCCCCCCCCCCCCCCCCGGTGGATCCATGAAACGGTTTGGAAATTTTCCACAATGGTTTTTTTTTTGCTGGGCTTTTGTTTTTTGTGGGGTTTTCATTTTGTTGGGCCCTTTTTTAAATTTCTGTCAGTTGTTTAGTTTCTTTTTAAAAAACTCGATTGTAAAATTGGCCCCTTTTCCCGTAGGGCAATTTAAAACCAAAAAAGGGAATACATAAAAATCCAGTTGTACTCTGTGTTTGGGTCCCTTTAAACCATTGCGCTGCAATTTTTAAAAATTATGTAAACATTAATTTTGTCCCAAAAATAAAATTAAAAATTTTGAATACTTTCTCCATTAAAGCAAGGGTTTTGGTGGATCCCTTCCATGTTATTTTTTGTAAGAAGCTCTATTAAATCCAAACTAGAGCTAATTTTTTGTTTTAATGGGATTGCGGGTTTTTTTTTGCAAAAAGCTGATCTTTAATTGGGAATCCTTTTTTATTTATGAATTTTCAGATTGTTTGTGAACATAAAATAAATGATTTTGGGTTTGTGTTGGGGGGAAAAACCTTAAAATGTTTAGTTCTCCCGAAAATGGCGGTTGGTGCTAATAAGCATAACCCCCACCTCCCAAAAAAATTGGGGCCCCAGTATTTTTTTTTTACCCCGAAAATTTTTTACCAAACCCCTTCCCCACAATTTTAAACCCCGAACCCATCACATATAATTTGGGGGTTATTTTTTCCCCTGCAAAAGCCCAATTTCCCCTTATTTAAATTTTGGGTTTACTGCTATAATCCCCGAAGTTGAATTTTTTTTAAATTTCAGGTGGGATGAAAAATTTATTATTTTTTTCCTGTATACGAACCATAAAAAGTTCAATGTGTGCCTTTTGGGGTATCCCAAAATCTTTTAAAACCTGTCCCAAAAAATTTAAAGTTTTTTGCTTTAAAAAAATTTTTTTTGGAAAAACACAGGAGCAGGAATGAGCAAAGACCCTTTTATTTCCCCTGACTCTGTGGGTGCAAATGGCATTTTCTATCTCTTTTGTTTGATTGATTTTTTTTGAATTTATATTAAAAGATTGATTGAGGAACTATCAAATGAAAAATGGTCTGGTTTTATGTGTTTTTTTTGTCTGGGAAAGGGCGAAAAGGGAAAGTTAATATATTTTAACATATTTTTTTTTTTTAAAAACCTGTTGGTTGGTTTTTGTGTGTTTAGTTTTTGTGGGGTGTGTGGGGTGTGGTGGGGTGTTGGGGTGTGGGTACTAAACCCGAGGCATCTGTTTAGAGAGCTGCATGTCACACCCACTTTGGGCCCTATTTTGGGGGAAGATTAAACCAGGGGCCCATTTTCTCTTCTTCCTGGGGAAAAAAACCATTTTGTGGAAACCCCCTTTCACGCTTTTCCGTTTTTTTGGTTTTAGGGGTGTCACTTTTTTCCCCCTTTTCCCAGCAAAGCGTTTGAATTTCCCCACGGGTAAAATTTTTTAGATATGAAACCCTTTTTCTGCCCACCTTTAAGGTGGGCCCCCTTTCCCAAACCCTTCCCGGGAGGGGTTTTGGGGTTTAAAAGGATTTTGACACAAAACAAGATCCGCCAAAGGGACACAATTTGCGGGGGGGTTTTTTGGGGACAGGGGATTACTGCCACTCCACTCACCAACAAAACAACCCGCAATATTAAAGGCAAAAAGTACTTTCCCAAAAACCCAAAATTTTTTCCCCGGGATGACATTTTTTTGTGTACGGGAAATGTCATTTACATGAGGGTTTGCTGGGGACCACAAACAGCCCCAGACTTCCTTCTCTGTTCACACTCCACGTGCCCACACCCACCACCTTCCAAATACCCAACCTTTAATTTGAAAGCGAAAATGAAATTAAAAAAAAAAAAAGAAAAAAAAGGGGATGGTAGCCCACAAAATAAAAAACACCCCCAAAACACCCCAAACCGTACACTGTTCCGTTTTTCCAGTCAAAAACCCTGAAAAACCGGTGGGGCCCACATGGTCCCCAAAAAAATCAGGGGCCCAAACCAAAACAGGGAAAACAATACGGGCACGAAACAAAAATACTGAAAATTTATACAGCTAGGGACGCACTAAACAAAAAAACCGTTGGGTGGCATTTGGGTTACACACTAAAAAAAACCGTTTAAGCCCAACTTTGTACCTGTGCCCAAAGTAAAGACATGAAAACACAGAAATTTTAAATACACGCGCCCCTTACACTCCCGATATCAAAAACCGTTTGAAAACAAAAGCCCTTTACCTTGTAAACCCAAAAAAACCAGGACACTATCCGGGGTTTTACAACCACTTTACACAAGGGCCCAAGGAAGAAAGCCCCCCCATTGACATGCCCAATTTTTGGTAAACACTAACATTTACACTTGACAGGTACCTGACAATACAACCCCAACACACATTGTTAAAAAAAATTTTTGGCATCACACCAAACCCAAATTTTGGTCCCTCCTCCCACACACACACAAACCACGGAAACAATAAAAGCCATAAAAAAACATTTTTAAACCCTAAAGTATTTTTTCTGTTCAACACCCCAAAATTGCAAAAAACATCATTTTAGAAAACACGGGCAAAAATCCTTTTTAGGGGGTTAAAACAGCACGGGTTTTAATCAAAATTTTTTTTAAATCACTTGAAAAAAAAGATTAAAAAGCCATAAAGAATTTGAAACCCCATTAAATTTTTCTTTCGGGGAAACCCCTTCACCAGAAAGACAAAAAAGTGGCAGGCAGTTTTTTTGGAAATGTTCTTAAAAATTTTTTTAAAAAGCCCAACTACAACATTTTCTTATGTTTTTAATTACATTTGGTTTTGACCTGGTTACCAGTTTTCCCTGATGACCCCCCCTACCCATGTTCTTTGGGAAACCACATCTGTGCGTATTTTTTCCCACCCAAAATTTGTGTGGGCAATTTCCGCAAAAATACCCAAATTGCTTGAAATTTTTTTTGGGGTTTTACACACTCCAACACACACAACACTTTATTTTCCATGCGGCTTAAATTATTCCCCCCCAAACCATGAACCTCCCCTCCCTCCCCTCTCTCTCCCCCTCTTACACACACCCCCCCCCCACTCACCCCCCCCCTCCCCACTAGCCCAAAATTAAACCCCTTTGATGTGAAAAGACACTAAATGAACACAAAACCAACCACAACACACAACAACACACCCCAAAAATTTTAAAACACACTGTAAAAACCCCACACAGAAGAGACTAATTTTATATAAAAAAAGGGGAACCCCAAAAACCACCCCCCATTAAAAACCCAAAAAAACATGATTGCCCTTGGCGGCCATGAAACAGGACAAAAACCCCCCAAAAGGGAACGGCCCCCAAATCACCGGGCCAAAACCCACCCCCCTTTCTTTTTTCCCATCATTCCACACAAAAACCATGACTTGACCTGCCTGCCTCATTAGGGTACAAAACGAAAAATTTGACACGAGGGCAATACTGATATGATCCTTTTGGGCATAAAAAACATCTCCACACAATTGATACAAAAAACCCAGACTGACACACGCGTAATGTCTTTTTAAAAAAAATCCCCCCCCCTCCCCCTCCCCCCCCCACTCTACAAAAAAATAAAACCAGAACAACAACAAAAAAACGGGCCCATAAAATTTTCTTTCTGGTCTGTGGATTTAAAAATTTCCTGTAGGGCCCTTTGCCAAGGTTTCCCCCCCTTTAACGAATTTGAAATTTAAATAAAAACGTCACAAATGCAGCAAAAACCTAAATAGGAAAAAGGTTGAAAAGGGGGAAAAAATGAAATACTTTAATCTTTCGGGATTTTGAAAAAAATAAACCCCAAAAAGGGGAAAATTTTAAAATAAATAAATTTTCCCCAAAAGGGAAAACCCAATTGGGGAAAACTGGAAAAAAAAGAACAAAAAAAAAGAAAAAAAAGGACTACAGCAACAAAACACCCTTGCAAAATAAAAAACACACACACACATTTCCCCCCTAACCCCCCCCCTCTCTTTTTTTTGGGTGCACTTTCCAAAACCCTACCCCACAATCTGGAGCAAAATTTGTAAATGGGTATTTTACCAGCTTTTTAATTCGGGGGTTAATTCTTGGGGGGGGGGGGGGGGTGGGGGGGGGGGGGGGGGGGGGGGGGGGGGGGGGGGGGGGGGGGGGGGGGGGGGGGGGGGGTTTGCAAAAATACTTCCTTGAGTAACTGGGTTGTCGGGTTAGGCAATTTTTAAATGCCAGAGTCTAGAAAACGGGGTTTAAAACCCTTCTTTTCAATGTTGTTTTCCAAATCTTGAGTACGTTTTTATATATCAGTAAATAAATAAAAAAGCACAAAAAAATACATGCTTTTTTTGTTTTTGGGTTTTTTGCCCCCCCTTGGGCTAGAGCCCCTGAGGTTCCCCAAAGGGTGGGATTTTGCTTATGCGCCCATTTTTGCCCATTTTTACGGTTGGGCCTGCTTTCCCCCAAACTTAAACAGATTTTTTTTTTTTTTTTTTTTAATAAGGGCCCAATTGCGGGATTTCACCCTTTCAGGGCCCATTTTCCCACTCTATATTTTCATGCTCCCCCCCGGTTTTTTTTTTTGGTTTTTGTTTTTTTTCTTTTTTTGCATGCACATGTTTTTTTGGGGTTTCCCCCAAACACGGGAAACTTTGCAGAGGGGCCCTTGGGCTGTTTTGTGACTTTGTCGGGTTTCTTCCTTAAAAACCCTTTGAGGGGGGGTTTTCCCCTGTGTTGTATTGCCTGCATTTTCCCCAGCTAAACAGACCCCTTTTCTTCCCCCCACTTCTCAAAACCCTGCTGGGTAACTCCGGGTGCCCTCCAAAGCCACGGGCCACAGCGGGTCAAAACTTTTTTAAACCAAAAAAGGGGATGGATTCCCCACGGGGATTTCCCAAGAAAGGGGTTTTGTTGAGTGTCCAAAAAAAAAGGGTTTTGGTTTTGGTCCTTTCTGCAAAAAACCCCTTTATTTCTTGGGGGGGAACAAAAGGGAACTCCCCCTCTGTCACTCTCACGCAAACAATAACTCCCTTTTTAAATGGCAAAATTTTTCTTAAATATTTGGCTTTTTCCTTTTTGCCTTTTTTTTTTTTTTCTTTGGGGGGGGGGGGGGGGGGGGGGGGTGGTTGGGGGGGGGGGGGGAATAAAAAAATCAAAAAAATATAAGACAAAGAAAAAAAAAACCAACCTTCCAGGCATGATTTAAGGCCAGGCAAAGACCCCTGTGGTGATTTTTTGGGAAGTAATCTTTAACTGTTTTAAAATTTAAACTTAGAAGGGGGAAAAAGGGGGGCAAAAGCATGTTTTTTGCCTGACCTTTTTTAAAATGTTTAAATGCAAAATCTGGGGGCCCAAGTGTGTGTTCAGAGAACCCAAAAAGCTAAGGGTTAAAGCCACCCCCCCCAAATTTAGTAAAAATTTAAAGACCGCCCCCCCTAAAAAGGGGGAAATTTTTAAATATCAAAAACAAAATTAAAAGCGTTTCCTTTTGCCCAAACTTTTTGGGCTTCAAAAACCCCAGAACACCTAATTTTCCATTGTGGAAAGAGAGTTAATAAAAAATGAGCAACAAACAGAAAAAAAAATGGCGGGCTGTGTTTTTCCAGCGTTTTTGGAAAGGGAAAAAAAACTAGATTCCTACACGGGTCGAAACGGGGTTTTCACTTCTTTTTTTTCTAAACCACTTATCTTTTGGGGATTTTGCACCAAAACCAGAATCCCAAAAGGGCCCCTTAAACCATTTAACAAAACGTTAATTTTCTCATATCAATTATCACAAAAATTAGTCAATCCTAAAACTTTTGTACGTACACACAAACACACACACACACACCCCACAAACCACACAAACCCCCCCCCCCCAAACACACACACACACACGCACACCACAAACACAAAAACACAAAAAACAAAACAAAACACAACAAACCAAAACACACACTAAACACACACAACAAAATCCCACACAAAAACACACACACAAACACCCCACCCACAACACCACACACAAAAAGGGGGTTAAAACCCTGCCCAAAAAAGCCCCACAAGGGCCAAATTTTCTTTTAAACCGGGAAAAAAAAGCCCTTTAAAGCCCGCATTTTTATGAAAACAGAAAAAAACAGCCCCCCAAAAAAATAAAAATTTCCCCAAAAAAAAAAAAAAAGCCAATCCACAATTTTTAAACTTTTCAATCAAACAGAAAAACCCAAAATTGGGTTTACAGAACGGGAACAAAATGAAAAAATTTTTTCCAAAACCCACGGGGGCTGAGTGAAAAAAAAAAGGGGCCCCATGAGAAAGTTATTCATAATCTGTTTAAAAAAAATAATTCAAAAAATAAAAATAAAAAAAAAAACCGGTAAACGGCATTTATTAAAATTCCCCCCATTTTTTCCCCCTGTCAGCATGTAAAAACAAGCAGGAAAAAGAAGAAAGTGGTTCATAAGCTTTTAAACACCAATCAGAGAACAAAAAGGCCAAATTAAAAAAACCCTTGCGCCCTTAAAGAACCAAAAAAAATTTGGGGTGGAAAAAGCTTAAAAACTATGAAAAATTTTTTAAATAAAAGCAAAAATTCCAGATAAAAATTTTCAAAAGAGAGGGGGTTTAAAAGGAAGAATTAAAAAACCTGACGAAAATTATAAATTTTATCTCCTCAAAAAACAAAAACACGGCCAACTGGCCAACTTTCTTTTAAACAAAAAATTTTCATCATACAGCTTCATCACGGGTTTTTAATTCACCTTATTTGGCAAA
>JASPKP010004465.1:7500-17597 GCA_030674155.1 Stramonita haemastoma | reverse complement strand
ATCAATCTGAACCACTTAACAATGTAGAGACAGTCTATTTTTCTATTTATTGTTTGTTTGTATTCTTTTATATCGAGGGTAATGGAATAAGCACTTACGTACTTTTCTACATCCAGTCCCCGTGTGTATGCAGTTTAAAATAAAAATCTTGTCATCTGTTCCTATTGGCACACAATGGTCTACTCTTACAAAAAGCGGAACAGGATTTAACGTGCGCACAAGATGTTCTGCGTGCGTTTGCACACAGGGCCTCAATTCATTGTCCCATCTGAAGGACTTTTGGTGAGAGTGGAGTCAGCACTGATGTTAACTCTTGGGGGAAATTCCCACAAACGGGAATCGAACCGGGTAATCAAATTGCGAGCGCACTGTTATGGCCACTAGACTATCTTGTCCCCAGTCTAACAATAATAACCACACTGACTACACAATCTAAGCACATCTTTACAAATAACAGATATTTCATTATCGCTGCTGATTAAGTGAATGATACGAAGCAAGTTTGAAACTTCAGTGAAAAAACAAGAGACTGATCTAAGTATACACCCACTTGAATGGAACAGTCAACTACGTTAACAACAATATCACAGATAATGCAAAACAGAAGACAGCACAGTGAATTAATGTATGTTATGAACAATCAATTGACTAATACATTTAATATAAGGTTGGACTTGGGGGTTGAATCTGATGAAATTTTGTTTACAAGCCCATGTTAAAATTTATGCCATATGATACATTATTGAAAAAGAATCACTTGTAAAGCATAACAAATTAAAGATATACTCAGTTTTCTGCACTGTTGCGATGAAAACAATCCAACATGGCCACCAGAACTAAATGTTTTCAAACTTATAAACCTTTTATCTATAACATGGTGAGGAAACATGTTTCTACAGACATTTTATACACCTTGCATTGTTTAAATTCACACAGGGAGAGCTTCATGAATGTATCCAGCAAATGTTTTATTAAAAACAACATGATTCGAGGCACTTTTGGACCCGTGTCTACCATTTAAACTGAACAAGTTGGTGTTTCAGCATGAGAAAGAAAGACAGACATACCATACATGGACAGAAAAACAAGTGCTGTGTAAGTGACACAATATTCAGCAAGTATCAACACAGAGACTTTACAATGAAATATTATCTATGCATATTTTCTTCAGCAGAAACAGTGTAAGCCCTACTGATGGTGAGGCTGCCACATGAGGCCTGTGTGTTTCCAGGGGTGACGGTGACACTACAGGGGTAGGTGCCAGAGGTGTCAGGTAAGGACATGGTGACGTCACACCTTCCTGTTCTGTCAGCAGTGTTGTTGGTGTCAGCAGCAGGAGGGCTGAGGTCAGGTGGTGTGGTCTGTCTGGATGGACCCAGCTGGACAAGGACACATCACATCACACACACACACACACACACACACACACACACACACACACACACAAAACACACGCACACACACGCACACACACACACGCACACACACACACACACTTACACACACCACACATACACACACACACATACACACACACACAGACACACACACACACACACACACACACACACACACACACACACACACACACACTCACACACACACACACATGGTCTATATCACTGCTGAATCCACTCTCACCAAAAGTCCTTCAGATGAAGCTATAAAACGAAGCCCCGTGTGCGAACGCACGCAGAACATCTTGCGCACACGTTAAATCCTGTTCCGCTTTTTGCAAGAGTAGGCCTTTGTGTGCCGGTGGGAACAGATGACATGATTTCCAAAACTGCATACATGCCGGGACTTGATGTAAAAAAAAAAGCACATGAGTGCTTATTCCATTATCCTCAATATAAAAGAAAAAAAAAGAATTAAATAAAACACACACGCACACGCGTGCGCGCGCGGGCGCACACGCACGCACGCACAGCACGCACACACACACACACATACACAGCTTATGAGTATAAACCCATGCTCAGTATCATGTGCAAATGCTACAGATCCATCTCTTTTGCATAGAAGAGTAGGCCAACTTTGGCTCCCGGCATGGATGACACCAACATACCTAGCATGCAATTATGACCAGGAGAACCACAGACTCCACCAAGTGTTTATCTTTTCATGTTTGGTTGAGAGCATTGTGCTCCAGTCCCTGTTGAAAGTGGTGAACAAGATCATTAACTGAAGCCATGCTAATTGCACATCACCGGTCATGCTGTTGGCCACAAGGGGCTGACTCTTTCACCAAAGACAGGCAGGGTTTAGTCTGTGCACAGGGCGTTATGTTCAATTCAGTTTGCTGGCAGGAGCTCAGTATAGGTGTGCCCTTCTGATAAAGATAAGTAGAGTGTGACAGTTTACACAAGAAAGCGCACTTCTGAATTCACGAAGAACTCTGGCTGTGAGCAGCTCTTCTCTACACAGAACGTTTACAAAAGACAGACTGCTGGTGCTTGCACAGATTATCTGGGCATCAAAAGACTTGCTGAGAAAGAGACACAGAACCAAGGTTGAGAGAATTAAACAATGGCTTGTCCATTCACCATAATTCGTGAATGAAGTTTGACTAGACGCATGGACAGGGAGATGTTTTAACACTTTAATCCTTTAACAATATATTCTCATTGCCCAAGTAGGCCTTTTGACAAGTGAGGTAACAATATCTTTAGTGAAACAGTAAACAAACAGCTGAATACGTGGTCAGTACAATGAATTGGGGCAAAAAAGAGGATCCATACACTTATGGCAAACTAATCATAACGTTGACGTATGTACAGTTACAAATCAGCTAGTATACACATGATACACTGAAAAGAAAAACAAAAGAAAAAGGAAACTGGTATGCATCAACACATTTCGAATCGACCATAACTTACAGGTGATATATATATATATATATATAGTAGTAGGTACTCATCAGTCTCGGAAGACTATGGAGTTGCGCTCTAGTCTTTAGAGCGCAAAGCCTGGGCAAGTATGTATGGAGGGCAAGCTGTTACCCTTGCAGCAGACCCCTTCCTCTCCACGGAACTGGAATGATCCATTGGAAGGGCATTGACCGATACGAATGGTTCCAGTACCGTCGCAGGAGCCACCAGAACCTTGCCAGATAGCCTACAGCCCCAAGCCGCTCTGGGACTCCAACTCCCCGATTTTTCCTCAGGGATGGTGTCTAAACACGAAACCTGTGTGCATGCTGGTTTGTTATAATTTTGTCATCCGCTCCTACCGGCACACGATGGCCTACTCTTTCGAAAGGTGGAACGGGGTTTTAACGTGTGCGCAAGATGTTCTGCGTGCATTCGCACACGGGGCCTCGGTTTCGAGTCTCATCCGAATCTGCTCATCATCGTCTCATCTGCTTACTTGAGAATACATTGTTCTTTAAACCGACTATATCATTGCATATTTCATTAATTGGTGCTGGCATGACTTTGTCTTAAGTGTTGTGCCTCTGCGATAAACTTAGCCACAGAGTTAAATATGTGCTTTCTTTCAGACAACAAAATAAAAACATTATCTTGACTTTCTGTTTTTTCTCTTCTTGCAAAAATGTTTCCTGCCTATTGTTTCATATCATTTACGTTGAAACAAAAACGAATTTGATTATCAGCATTATGGGCATGTACTCAGTACAGAGATAAAGGGGCAAAAACGGGTCATGTAAGACACAGATATACAGAGGCAGAAACAACACAGTACAGTGATACGGATTTAGAGACAGGTCATGTACACACAGTACAGAGTTACAGAAACAGACAATTTGCACACAGTACGTCTCTCACCTGCCAAAGACAAGAGTACAGCCCCCTGGAGGAGTAGACCCGTGTGACGTTAACAGAAGCAGACAGGGTGTATCCACTGTCCTGTCTGTTGATGACTGGGGATGTGGGCTGTGACACCACTGCTGGCACTTTGGTACACACATACACACACACACACACACACACATACACGCACGCACACACACACACACACACACACACACACACACACACACACACACACACACACACACACACACACGCACACACACACACTCGCGCGTGCACGTGTGCGAAACCAACAAAACTACTCCTACAACATTTCAAACCCACAAAGCTGCTCCTTGAATATTTGTGACACATTCAGATAAAAAAACAAAACAAATGACAATACAAACAAGGACATTGACATAATTGTCTAATATCAATTTGAATAAACATCGAAACAAACATATCTGGCTATAAATAAACTATGACAGAGTATATCCAAACTTTTCAATTTGGATACATTTATCAAACTGAAGACATTTGCTTGATGCTTTAAGAAAAAAAAAATGGCGGGTTTTTTTTTGTTTGTTTTTTTACAAATATGTATCACCGACTTTTGCAGGACAAGTGTTATAAGAATGTATCTAAATCTGAGATAATCTTCTATGAAAAAGATTTTTTTTTCAAGTACACTCATAGTTATCATCATTATTGTCGGACATGACGAACGTGAACTTAGCATCTTTCAGTTTCAATTACCATCTTGTGACTGCTACGCCTAAACTTCCGTGGTAGTAGTGTATTGTGTGGTGCTGCATTGTGTTGTGTTGTATTGTATTGTATTGTATTGTATTGTATTGTATTGTATTGTATTGTATTGTGTTGCATTGTACTGTGCTGCATTGCACTGTATTTCATTGTATAGCATTGCATTGCGTAACATTGCATTGGACAGAATCAAATTGCACTGTGCTGTGTTGTAATGTGTCGCGTTGCGTTGTATTGCATTACATTGCATTGCGTTGTGTTGTATTGTAGTACGGTGTATTGGGCTGTATTTTGTTGCATTCTACTGCAATGTGTTGGATTGTACATTCTTACATTGTATTCTTTTATTTCCAGGATAATGGAATACTCATAAGCCTTTCAAACACCGAGTTTCCATGTGCATGCCGCTTTGAAAATTTTGTTATCCGTTTCCACCTGCACATAATGGCTTTCTCTTTCAAAAAGCAGAATGTGTGCACAAGATGATCCACGGGCGTTCACACACGGGACTTCGGTTTATTGTCTCATCTGCAAAACGGTGTGTGTGTGTGTGTGTGTGTGTGTGTGTGTGTGTGTGTGTGTGTGTGTGTGTGTGTGTGTGTGTGTGTGTGTGTACGTGTGTACGTGTGTACGTGTGTGTCTGTGTGTCTGTGTGTCTGTGTGTCTGTGTGTCTGTGGAGGGGGGTGGGGGGTGGGGGGGGTGGGGGGGGGATGGGGGAATGGAGTCGGCACTGATGTTAACTTCAGGGAAAAATCCCTTTGAGCTAGATTTGGTGCGGGGTCAGGTGATCATGAGCGCAATGCAAACACTCTAACACTAACACTCTAACCACCAGGTCCCACCATCCCCTGCATATAAATCTATTATATAGTCAGAGTAGTATAGAGTATCTAGTAATTTAGAATGTATGTACTTTCTTTCAGTGATAGCTTTTGATACTTCTACAGAATGAACATGTAATACCATTTTCTAGTGTATATCACCAAATTTTGATACGACCACAATGCAGTCATTGCTGAACTTCTTGATAAATAGGTGGTCCTTTTAACGTGACTTAGACTTCTAAACAGAGTTTAATTTAGATTTTCAAAATATTGTTTGCACGATTTAACAGGATACACAATTACAACTTTCATCTAATATGTAGACAATATCATCTAATTTATAAAGAAAATATGAATGCATTCAAGACAACACAGCATCAGACTCTCATTTAACAGTACTTGTTTTTATTAAAACCAGTCCAATCCAATCCTGTTGTTTATAGCTCCGCCAACCACAGAGGTAATTTTTTAAGAACAGATATTGGATAGTTGCATTTAAGAAAAATTCTGTTCTCTTTTTCCCCGTGTACGAACGTACGCATAACATCTTGCGCACACGTTAAATCCTGTTCGGTTTTTCGTAAGTGTAGCCCATTGTGTGTCAGTGGTAACAGATGACAATATTTACACAATTTCATACACACGGGGACTGGATTAAAAAAAGCAGTTGAGTGCATATCCCATTATCCTGGATATAAAAGAATAAATAAAATTTAAATAACAATAAAGTAATACACACCCACAACTACACCAACACCCACCCACCCACCCACTCACCCATCCACCCACCTTCACACACGCACAAGCACACACGCACACACGCACGCACGCACGCGCGCACGCACACGAACGCAGAAACACACACACACGCACACACACACATACACACACCACACACACACACACACACACACACACACACACACACACACACACACACACACACACACACACACACTTACCAAACACGTGCAGTCCACAACTCTCATCATTGCACTGATAGCTCCTCCCAGAGTGTACAGGATTCCTAGCAGTCACTGAAGTGGTCAGACTGCTGTTGGAGGAGCTGATGGCCCTCACTGTCCATACAGGGATATAGGTGTCTGTACATGTCGTATTGCATACACTGACTGTGTTTATATCACCAGTTACCTGCCTAACCCTCCATGCCACAGCCTCAGTGTACTGATCACAGTAAAAGGTGAGGGGGGTGTTCTCCTCCACGTCCTGGTACCCTGCATCCCCACATGGGTACAGTCTGATTCCTGTGAACATAATACAGCATTTTACATGGGTACATCTACCCTGGATCCCCACATGGGTACATCTACCCTGAATCCCCACGTGGGTACATCTACCCTGAATCCTCACATGGGAATGTCTACCCTGCACCCTGATATGGGTACATCTACCCTGCATTCCCCTATTGGTACAGTCTAATTCCTGTGAACAAAATACAGCATTTTACATGGGTACATCTACCCTGGATCCCCACATGGGTACATCTACCCTGAATCCCCACATGGGTATGTCTACCCTGATATGGTTACATCTACCCTGCATCCCCCTATGGGTACAGTCTGATTCCTGTGAACATAATACAGCATTTTACATGGGTACATCTACCCCGCACCCTGACAGGGGTACAGTGTGATACCTGTGGACATACAGCATAGACATGAATACATCTTCCTTAATATTCACATGAGTATCTTTGATATGTTATGTACTACCACATGGGTACATCTACCTTGCTTTCTGTCGTAGGTGCATCTACCCAGCATTCTGACATAGGTACATCTACCCTGCAGTTCGACATGGGTACATCTACCTGTATCCTAATCGAAGTACATCTACCCTGCATCCTGATATGGGAATACTACTCTGCACCTGACATGGGTCCATCTACCCGGCATCCCCATCTGAGTATAGTTTGACCACTGTGCATCTGATAGACCATGGTCTAGGAGAGGGAAACCTCCCCCCCCTGGGGGGATTTTTGACTTTGTTTTTCTGAAAGCTTATGATGTTGGTAGAAACATTTGACATGTTACCCTCTGGGATACAGGTTATTTCAGGAGTGAGAGGTGTAACAACAGTGTATTTTCCCCTCTTTGCGCCCTATATTTAGGTTTTTGGGGTAGGGATGTTCACGCTGCGATTATTGCACAAAATCTGGCTTCACTTCTCATAATTTTATTGTGAATAGCATCTAGTATAATTTTCCCGATTATATAGGCACAGTTTTTTGCTGACCTATTTAAAACAAAACTACAGTGATGACTTTAATGCGCGGCCGTCCGAACCGCACGCAGCTGAAATCTGTCTTACCACTCAACCACAGCCGAGCGCTGTTCCGTTCTCTCACCATCAGTTGAGCGGCACTTTCTCATATCACGCCTTGTGTCCGGTGCCAGAAATGTATCCAACTATCAGTATGTTCCACAAAGTATGCACAAATAAGTCTAGATCAAGATGTTATTATTGATCAGAGAATGTCTGTAACACACAGTAAGTACTGCAACAACCATAAGTATCATTAACGAAGAGGATGTGTTAACCACAGCGCTTTGAGTCTATGATTTTTTTTAGTTTCTTTTTTTTTCCTCAAGAAATTACACATAATATGCAGATCAGTGCGCGCGTGTGCACGCGTGTAACACACACACACACACACACACACACACACACACACACACACACACACACACACCACAACACATTCAAGTGACACACGATAACATACATCTAAAAATAGAACAAGGCGTGGTCATAATTCGTTGTTCTTTTCAGTCCCGTGTCCTCCACCACAAACGTTGGGGATAAGGCAAACTGTTGAGTAGTATTTTTAGTATCTATTTTAACCATCATGTTTCAGGTCATTTTTTTATTTTTATTTTTATTTTATTCTTTTATATCGAGGATAATGGAATAAGCACTCATGTGCTTTTTTCATCCAGTCCCCGTGTGTATGCAGTTGGGTAAATATTTTCATCTGTTCCCACCCGCACACAATGGCATACTCTTACGAAAAGCGGAACATGATTTAACGTGTGCGTAAGACGTTCTGGGTACGTTCGCACACGGGGCCTTGGTTTAGTCTCATCCGAAAGACTTTTGAGGAGAGTGGAGTCACTGGCAAGTGTGCAGTCTCTCACTGAAAGTGTATTTCATCTTCCCCATGTGATGTTTCCTGTATAAAATGAACATTTCAACATGGCAGATGAACATCCAGTGACCTTCAAAAGTACATTTAAGTGCAAAAGAAAAACTTCCAGGGGTGGGAGAACTTGTATAACTCATTTCCAAAATAACAGAAAAGACTGTAACTCCACTAACTGAAGAAAGCACACAAAAAAACTATTTAAAAGTCTCTTCACTTGAGACATTCTTCAGATATGGCATGTCATAGATGAGATGAGATTTGTAACTGTATTCCAGGAGACCTTGACTTTACACGCCATGGTTATCACAGAAGCTGTTATGCAAAGTTTACAAGTGTGAAATTTGCCAGGAAAAGAAAGCGTGAGACAGGTAGTGAAGAGGTTGCAGGACCATCAAAACCTAAAGGACTGTCGCTACTTCAGGCCCATTGCTTCCAAAAGATAGTTGCATTTTTTGCAAGAAGAAATTTAAAAAGAAAGTTTCAAAAGGGGTTCCATGTTTTGGAAAACTTGGAAAATGTATTACCAAGACAGCAGAACAGTCTATACAGGATGCAGCCAAAACTAAATAAGATGACATTTTCACTCATTATCAAGATACAGATCTTGTAGTACGTGAAGCTCACTATCACGAAGGTTGTAGAAAAGACTATCTGAAATGTGAAGACAGGCATGCTGAAACATCAACAGACCAGAAAACTACAGAGCGGCTACAGGCATACGAGAGGGCATTTGAGTACATATGCGAGTATGATGAAAATGCAATAATCAGAGGTTCACAGGTGGAGAGAATGACCATGCTAGGTGAGAAGTACTGTGAATACATGCAGCAACATTCTCCTGACTTCTACAACCCAGGATACAAGACTTACAAACTGAAAGAAAAAAATAATGAGACATTTTGGCTTCAGAATTCAATTCTGGGCTCCGAACCACCGCAGTGATCTTGTTTATTGTGATGAACTTGCCCAGGGTCAGGCAGTTGAGACAGCATTTGTGTCAGCAGCTTCAGAAGAAAGACGTCTTGAGGAATCCGCATACGTTCTTCGCGGATACATTATGGATGCTTTCAGGGCAACACCTGATATGCCATGGTCTCCTTCTGCAGAATTTCTTCAGTCTGATGCTGTTAAACCTCCAGATATTTTCACAGACTTTCTAAAAACACTGCTATCTGGAAAGAGTAGTTCTATGGAGCAACCCAAAACCACCAGATTGGCATCCTTAATTGCCCAGGACATATGCTAATCTGTGACAGGAGGGAAGTGGAAAATGCCTAAACATGTTTTGCTTGGAATGTCTGTCAGACATGTAACTGGCAGCTCTGAAATCATAAGTCTGTTGAATAGGTTTGGTCATGTTGCTGGATACAAAACCATTGTGCGACTTGAGACTGCTGTGGCCAATTCTGTACTTCAGTGCGCAAGTCTTCTTCCTTCAACAGTGAGTTTGACAGAGAACAAGGTTATCCATTTTTGCTGGGAAAACTTTGACCTGAACAAAGAAACTCCATCAGGAGCCAACACCACCCACTCCACTCATGGCATTGTCATTCAAGAGGTTACTGGGGTCACAATGCCTGACA